>JAPMLY010001151.1:47500-51405 GCA_026401115.1 Tetraselmis chui
AGCTGAACCTTGGATACTTCACTCACCATAATTCCTGTCACGTCTAAACTGCCACTCCATGAATTACTGCATGGATGAGTGAATGAATGAATGGATAAGCGAGTAAATGAATGCAGAAGTGAATGATCGAATGAGTGAATGAGTGATTGGGAAAATTTTCAAACTAGTTATTCAATTATTTGCTCTCGAAGTTACGTCATCATTCAATGTAGGGCTGCAGACTTGTGAATCCGACTGGATCTGGTTTATGCTTTGTCACATGGCGAAGTTGGCGAGGGAGCCGAAATTTTGTGGCAAGATTGTGCGTGGGAGCGAGAAAGGTAGGCGCGCAAGGCAGCCGGCGATGACGGTCATTGCTCGACTTGCAGCGGCGGCGGTTGCGGGGGGACGGGCGCGCCGCGCACTGACACCCGTAGTGAGCGATTTTTTAATGGAGGTGGTCAACAGCGGGGAGTGGGTGGTGGCGGGTGAGCTGGAATACCTTCTTCCCTCATAAACTAAGATTTGGGTACCCTGGCGTTTTCAACGGGCGACAGCATTCACGCGCTTAATGTTAAGAGCACCCACATCGCTCTGCCATTGCTCAGCTAAGCCTTGCTTGACGTTACGCTTGGCTGGCGATGGGGCAGACGATGCAGCAGATGAGTTCCACCGCGAGTTGGCGTCTGTGGTGGCGTGGCTGGTGGACGATGTGAAAGCGGAGACAACGGATCGGCTGTCGACGCTTCTCTCGCAGCTGCTCATCAAGTTCGCTAGTCGACAGCAGATCAGCGCGGCGGAGGGTGGGCGGCCCACGTGGGACTCGTTTTTGCACAGCGCTGTCCATCTGATGGCGGGCCGGAACTGCTACCGCGCTTCTGTCATGTTGGCGCACTCCCTTCGCCAAGCCGCTGCCCTCGGAGGGCCCGAGGTAGCGCAGTGTCGGAGCCCCTACCCCCGCCCTTTCGGTTACACTATGTTGCTTGCCATTCAGCATTAAGAGAGTAGTACACAGTTCGCATGGGTCTTCTTGTCTGCAGCTGCCTTTTAGCCCGTCCTAGAGGAGTGCCACCTACCCAAAGGTCATTTCCACCGTGAAAGGAGCTGCATGCCTCACCGCCGATCGCTTGTCGGGCCTACACTGGGTGCTTGGTCTTTGCCATTACGTTATGTGTGCCCTGTGTTCAAAGGTGGCGCAGTGGTATAATCATGTGAGTACTTGAGTGGGGAGGAGCAGGGGGTAGGAGGGGCGCTGATCTTAGTGTCTGTGCTTGTGTGCGCACAGGCGGCGCTGGTGATTGCGAGCAATGGGGCGCTGCAGGCGGCCATTGCAGCTGGGTTAGAGCGCGGCGCAGCGGTGGTTTCTAGATTATCTGATGAGCGTGCAGGCGGCCGCAGCAAGGCGACATCCGTGGATGAGCAAGCGCTGGCGATTGAGGCAGCAGAGGCAGGAGCGCTGTTCATTGCCAGTCTAGCAGACGCTCATGGACAGGTCCTATCCCCTTTACTCCCCTCTCTTCTCTTCCGTCATCCTGCACCACTCCCCTCCTCCACTTGGGCCTCCTCTATCTTACTGTGTCAAAACGAAACAGCTCCACCGAGTCTAGCTGATGAAGTGGCTGGCCCAGCTAAGCGACTCGTGAATCTGTGCCACAGGCGGCCGCGGAGCTCGCATCGATCGCGCCACTCGTGTCATCCCTAAAATCTATTGTATCCCGAGCGCAGGTCAAGTCTCCCCCACCCCTCGCACTCGTCATGCAGTTGCCATTTAATCCGCGGCAATGTAATTTGTTTTAGTGATCATGTCTGAGACAGGTAGTGCTGGCGGTAATGCTAGTAACCATTGCTGTAATGTCTGTTCATCCTTCCTCACTGAAACTGATACATGTGCGCTGCATCATCCCCCCCCCCCTCTCTCCTTCTGCTCTCTACACACACAGCTTCCCAGCCGAGTAGACGCTGACCTTCAGGCGACGGCTGCGGGCGCTTGTGCAGCTGCTGCTGGGGCGCTAGCGGCGCTTTATCGTGGCCGTGGGCCCAAAGCCGGGCTCGCACTGGCTGCAGCGGCGCCTCACGACTACGAGTCCCTCAAGTGCCTCTGTCTCCTCCTGACCAGCCTTCCCATTGCCCACCCATATGGTACGTACCTCTGCGCTACCCTTTCAAGCTCCGAGCACCACGTGCTTCCCCCCCGCATGTCATGCATCTTTTTAGTTTGACGAAGCGGCAATCACTTGGGCGCGGCTTTGCACCTTCACTTGCAGGTCAGAAAGGTTCGGCTGGCGGTGGGGCGCGGGGCGGGGCGGAGCATGTGGTGGAGCTGCTGGCTGCAATAGCGACAAGCGGAGACAAGGAGGGGGCAGAGCTGGTTGCGGAGGCGGTGCTGGACTGTGCCGGGGCGCTGGAGGCACTCGTGGCTATGCTCCCACAGCCGCCCGTCACTAAAGGCTCTGTCCAGCCCGACGCAGGTCAGGTCAATCGTTGCCCCTCTGCGCCTGCTGGTCTGAACGCTCACCCGCTTCAATGTAAGCGGTGGCAATGACTGCACATGCTTGGGTCTTTGTGGACAATAATGACACGTTGCGGTGGCCTTCGAAGATTGGAGGAACGGTGTAGTCCCATCGCCCGCGTCGTTCGGCTCTGGTGGCATGGCGGTTCTGCGTCTGTTGCACGTACTGGCCATGTCGCCAGACGTGGCACAGGTATTGCCGACGAAGTTGACCTTTTCCCACCGCTGCTGTGGGCGTGTCTGACGCGGTGCGTCGCCCGTTGCCTCCCACCACCACTTGCTTTGCTTAACATCATAACTCCGACAAGAACAGGGACTAGCTTGGCTTCAATTAATTTTGACGTTTTGGATGGTTACTCTGTGTTGTTATGCCCGTTGGCGAGCCGCGGGATGTTTTGGCTTGGTCTGAGAGAACCTGACGATGTGGCTGCGTCTTCATTTGTGGATCGTGCAGGGAAGAAGTGAGTGAAGGTGGAGGGACGCAGCAACGTCCAGCGGAATTGGATCAGGACGCCGCAGCGACATCAGCAGATGAAGCAGAGGCGATGCCGGCGTCCACTCTCGCGATTGCGATTGTCCATCTCATTGTGACTACGCTCGAGGTGGGGCGGGCATACCGCGTGAAAGGCCTCAGCTGGCACGAACAGCTAATTCATTGATTACATGTTTCACCGCTCATTCACCTCAAACGTAACCAGCTTGTGACACGGTGACCATGCTTGGCTTAGGTGCCAGACCGGCAAGATATGCTGTCTATCCCTTTTGTGATGGATGCTCTCTTTAATGCGTTGGACAGTAAAAATGGGACTGCGACCGCGGCGGCGGTGCTGGCAGTGTCCAGGTGAGGCCCTCACACGTGCCTGTCGCACTTGTCTGTTGCAGTGTTGCTTTTTTTTGGGGGGGGGGGAGGGGACGTTAAGCTGAGAAAAATGACGTCTTTTCCGAAACATTGTAATGCTAGCTTCGCAGGCTTGCAGGCCTTTCAGGCGCTGTTGTTGGTGCAGCCGCAAACGCAAAACATCTCGTTGTCACTGAACCGCCTCAAGCTCGGCGCGCCCATCCCCTCCCTTGCCAAAGTCCCCCCTGCCTTCTCCCGCCATGGCACCACCCTCGTCAAGGTAGCCGTACCTCTCAGCCCACTCCCCACCACCACGTTCGTCAAGGAACCTGTGTGTATTTTGGTGTTCGGATGTGTGTGTGTCTAGGGGGCGGGTGGGTGTGAATGTGAGTGTGTGCGTTTGCGTGATTAAGAAATCCTGTGTTTGTGGGGGTTATTGTATGCGTGTGTATGTGTTTGCGTGTGTTTATACGTGTGGGTATGTATGTGTATGTGTGTGCGCGTGTTGACAGGGGAGAGGATGTATGTATGTGGGTGGGTAGGTGGGTAGGTGGGTTAGTTTTCAGGGGTTAGGGTAGG
>JAPMLY010001152.1:0-60000 GCA_026401115.1 Tetraselmis chui
GTGGAATTTGTCGTATCGAATCCCATTCAGCTGATGATGCGTAACAGACAGACAGATTGACAGAGCTAAGCAAATTACCGTAGTAGGAAAGGTTGTGGTCACCGGTGGAAGTATTAGGGTTGTTGTTGACGGCGTTTACTGTGTCCAACGTTCCGGATTGTCTTCTGAATGAAGCTTAGTATTCTCTGGTTTGGAAATGGGTGGAAGACATGTACTGTCTTACCTTGTGCGCAGCAGTCGCTGTGACAAAAGTGCTCGACAAATACGTCGACTGGATTACAACGTCCCTTTCCGTCTGAAATCTTGAAAGACTGTGAGAATGGTGAACGGTTTCTCCAGGAATTGGTTCGTGCCGAGCGTTTTTAATTGTGATGCTCTGTCCTGAGGAAGGATGTTCCTGCGCGATTGGTGGGAGGCTGTCTCTGAGGGCTTTTGAAGTCGCCTGTTATATCTGTTTCACATGTGAACTGTCGTGTCGAGTGAGGGCTTTTGAAGGGGTTTGAGTGGGTGTTAGTTTGAGGATGGCTCTCCCATTAATAGGGGCGGTTTTGTGAATGTCGTGTGAATGGTGTACCCTTTGCCGAGGAAAGGTTTTTGGCGAGGGCTTTTACTTTAAATGCTTTGTGCCGAGGTGAGATTTATATACGGATGTTTTATACATTCTGGGAAAATTATCGGAATTGCCAAACGGTAGGTTTTTTACGGAGTAAATTATTAATCAGTCGGGGCGTCATGAATGTTGGTGTACATTAGGGTTTTAACTGTTTTGATGAAGGTTGTGTTAGGGTTTTGAATTTTTGGCTATCTTGTTAAATTAGGGTTATGTAGGGTTTTCAGCTATGACTTACATTGCGCGGGGCTGCGGGTCTGGTGCGCTCAGGGCGAGATTCAGGGAGAGAATGCGGCCATTGCTCTGGAGGCGCTTACCACCTACGTGTCGGAGGTGCGCGAGGCGAGTTGGTCGAACGAGTTGGGCCCCGCGGACGAGGTGGCGGAGGCGGCACCGGAGGACAGCCTGCCGCAAGACCACCTGATTCTCGCGCAGCAGGTAGAGGCTGCGATGGAGGAGACGCTGGCACGTGTGGTGGAGGATGCGCTGGCTGGGGAGGGCAGCAACGCGGGCGAGGTTGCGGTGTCGGCGGTGGGAGAGGGGTATGGCAGTGAAGAAGTGGAGGGGGAGGGTGCGGAGGGCGTGGGGGAGGTACATGGGAAGGTGGAGGAGCTGGTGGCGGAGGGGATTGCCACCATCATGGAGGAGGTGGCGGCGAGGAGGGAGGAGGAGAAGGAGCTGACAGAGGCCAACACGTTGACCAACTGATGATGACGATGATGGTGGTTGTGACGGCCATGGCGAAGGGTGGCGTGCAGTTTATGTGTGTGGCGGGGGAGTGGTGTTCTATAATTTTTTTTCCTTATCCCTCTTTCCAGCCTTGAGTATGAGCACCGCCACTCACACGCTGCGCCCCCTAGCGCAATAGTAGCTCTTCTGAACTGGTTGTGAGAGGGGTTTGGTCTCGAAATATAGGGGGGTTGTCGGTGTGGTGGCGCTTGGATTTTGCAGTCTCAATGATGGTGCTTTAGTCAGAGGGGTGGGAGTTGCCGGGGGAGCCAGGCAGCTGCGACGTGCAGTGGTGCCATCACTTTCTGTGACTCCGCGTTTTTTAATTACTCTCGTGCGTTGTAAGAGTGTGACCGTAATAGTGACGATTCAGTTTGCAGCACTGCACAACCTGACCTGCCACCACTTCGTCGCACAGCGGTCCACCGTTGGCCGTGCACAGTCCTGTATTGATGCTCGCCAAGCGTGGGAACTCAGGTGAGCAACGTCCACCGAAGAGGCGACACACTTCCACCTGTGCTTTTCACTATTCGCCGTCTGTGAAGGGCAATCTTAGCGGTGAGCAAAGGAGAATGAGCAGCAAGTGAGCAAGCAGATATAACTGCGGTAGATTCACTGAGGTAAAAATATCCAAGGCTTCAAACTGAGAGAAAGGAACAGCCCCCTATCAGATATGAACACTGACATTCTTTATGCGTTTTACTTGCCTCGGCGTAGATTTTCTTGAGAAAAAAAATTGTTTTGTGAGTAATTGGGAGTACAGGACTCACAGGCGTGCGTCTATGTTCATTTGGGTTCAGCATGATACTGAAGACGTGCAAGGTAAGAGGTGCGGTTGTTGGTCACATCCGGGATGGAGTGATGCGGGGCTTTGGTTGGGGTGTGTAAGGGTTCAGGCAACAGCGCGACGAGTCGTTTGTTGGAAGGTATGCGGTTTGCGGCGGGTCCGTTTTGATCGGTCGCGGCGGGTGACCGCACCTGCGCCCACACCACTTTGTGTGACCATCAATGCACATGCGCGTTCTTCTGATGTAGAGCGAGACTGCTCATGACAATACTGGCGCCCAACTACAATGCCACATGTGAGTGACTATCCGTAGTGATTTGATAATTGTGCTAACATCAATATTCTCATGGCAAGTTGCTTCGTAGGACACTGGTAGCACTATACATGCATGGGCGTGGGCGGAGAGCTGCGTAGACTACGCCGCCAAAAATGGGAGAACTAGATATGGCTGGTATGAATTAGTTAGTGCTTAGACGATAGGGTGACTAAGCTCTTTAAATTGTTTTAGGGATGGCGGTCTTTCTTTCAGAAAGAAAACAGGGGGGGGCGGGGTACTTCATTTCATCCTACCACATGAATTTGTTAAAATGTGTGTGTGTGTGTGTGTGTGTGTGTGTGTGTGTGGTTGCAGAAATACAAAGACTCGATGTGTGTTTTTGTGTGTGTATGTGTGTTTGGGTGAAATCAGCAGAAAGACATTACTTATCCACAACTACAGGCTACTTGTAATGATATATTTCCTTTCGGATAGGCTGTCTGAAGTACTGCCAGTTGCCTCACAATCTGTCTCGCCACAAAGCCCTAAACAACGTCTCCCATTAAACCCTAAGACCCTAAACCTCATCGTGGTAATGTTGTTGCCTTGTTGCATCATTGCCCAGGACCCGCAAATACATCATTTGCAACACTTACATGTAAAATTGGGTGAAAGCACTTTTCTGGAAAGGGGCCAAAAGGAGGGGGGGGCACAACCCAAAACAAGAAATGATAAAAACTAAATCACCCGATGTCTTTCATTTGCATCATGAATAGTCATCGACATCATCTATTATAGTGGTTCATGTTTGTAATTAGTTGGTTGCATCGACGTAATTCCTTACTTTGCGCCTGTACGCCAATGTCTTTCCTGTCACTCGTAAGCTGATCTCCGTCTGCTCTGCTGCTTTGTTCCCTGATGAAATAGCTCGTCCGATGATGAAACGACAACTCTGCTGACCATAATATCAAAAAATGATGAGTGGACGACAGGAGATATTTGAATTTGAATTTTACGGGTACATGTACTGTATTCAATCATGGCGGATAAACTCGACTACTTGCGATGACGACGATGAATAGTAAAATCTGCGTCACCGTCCAGTACCCGTACGCGCAATTAATGTATACTACGCTGACAAAATTCTTGTGCATTGTAGTACCTGTACCCGTAACATTATTAGTAGTTTCATAGATTAGCTTGTCAGTACGGGTATGGTACGTTCGCATCAGGCGTCTTTGATTAGTTGATATTAGTTATTCTGGTTATTAGTTAGCCTCCCTGTTCCTCGGGCTTAGGTTTTTTGTTTTTTCCTCCTTTCTTCCTTTTTTTTTGGCTTGGTGGCCTCCAGTGCTTTTTCTTGTAAGAATTTTTTTCATATTAGTTATTCTGGTCAAAGTCGACTGCCCACTGCTGATGCTGGCAATCGCCGCGCTGTACGAGCTATCCACGAGGAACCGGCGCGGCGTCAGGATTTGAATTTACGTACTTTCTGCCATAGATAAAGCGACCTAAGAGACACAGCGATAATATACAGAGCATCGTTCAAAATAGAGACGAGCGAGGACGAGCGCGCAGCATGGACAACTACAGGTACATGTACCCGTACTGGTGCTGCACCGTCGCGGCGGGGCGGCGACCGCAGCAGCGGCGAGCTCAGTGTTTTCAAACCACTGCCGCCAAGAACGCCGCGCCAGAACGCGCGAATCCTCCCACGTTACGCAATTTGACTAGCTTGTTTCACAGGAGTCATCCTTTCATTCACTCTGCCCTCCCCAGTCATACCTTGCGAGCCGCCCCGGTTTCTGCGAACGACAAGTGAACGCTAGTAGATCGCTACGCACCCCGCGTGATCTGCCCAAGCTCAGACGAGCCGCCCACCGCCGCGTCGCGCTCCCCCGCCCTCCCGTCAACCCCCGAAACACAGACAAGATGTTCGAAGCTCGCCTCGTGCAGGGAAACCTGCTGAAGAAGGTCCTGGAGTCCGTAAAGGAGCTGGTTACCGATGCCAACTTTGACTGCACCTCGACCGGTTTCTCTCTACAGGCAATGGACTCGTCCCACGTGTCGCTGGTCTCCCTCAGCCTCCGTCACGACGGTTTCGAGCATTACCGCTGCGACCGCAGCCTTAGCATGGGTAAGCAACCCACTCTTCCAGTAACCCCTTTCAACACACCCCATTCCTCCAATTTTTCCACTGCGCTGTTGCGACTGGCCAGTTTTTGAACATTCGTTCAACGCGAGCGATATATTCAAACGCGGTATTTGATTTTTGAAAGTGAACGGCGGAGCAGTCGGCGGCGTCGCGGCCAGTCTTACCTGACAACTTACCCCTGCGAAACACCGCGCCATGACATACCCATGCGAGTCGGAGGCACTCGCACGCCCATCCTGTGTCGATCTTCATAGTGGACTTATGACAGCGCGCGAGTTACAAATTCAAATTACCTCTCTAGTTTGAAGTGTCAGTTTTTGCTATGCGTTTACTCTTACCAGTCTTCCCTATCTACCATGGCCTGTCATCTGTCTATCTCCATCTCTCCGCCCTTCCAGCCTCTTATGTAGCCTTGTGCTGATTATCGGTGTGATGTAAAAGCTAACCCCTTCTGTGCCTGCCCCGTTCCATTCCATTCAGGCCTGAACCTTGGAAACATGGCGAAGATGCTCAAGTGCGCAGGTAACGACGACGTGATCACCATTAAGGCTGACGACAAGCCCGACAGTGTCACCTTCATGATGGAGAGCCCCAGTACGTCCACTTCCCTACCCCCCCCCCCCCCCCCCCGCTATTGCTGATAGCGAGCACCTGGGTATCCCTGAGACGGAGCACCAGGCGGTGGTGAAGATGCCCGCATCGGAGTTCCAGCGCATCTGCCGTGACCTCTCGTCCATCGGTGACACCGTGAACATCTCGGTCACCAAGGACGGCGTGCGTTTCTCAACAAAGGGTGACATCGGCAGCGCCAACATCAGCTGCCGGCAGAACACGTCAGTGGACAAGCCGGAGGAGGCGGTGGTGATTGAGATGCAGGAGCCCGTCACGCTCACCTTTGCCCTCCGTTACCTCAATTCCTTCGCGAAGGCCACCCCCCTCTCCTCCACCGTCACGCTCAGCATGTCCAAGGAGCTGCCCATTGTGGTGGAGTACCGGATACAGGACATGGGCTTTGTCAAGTTTTATCTCGCACCCAAGATTGAGGACGAGGAGGGTGAGAACTAAAAGGCTTGCGAGTCAAACCTTCCCTACCTCTTTTGCCCTCTCACTCCACACCAAACCAGTCATTAGCCACTGAACAGTCCGCCCACAGGAGTGCGTGCGGTCTCGTTGTAAATTCTCTGTGTACCATCCACCACCAGCGGCTGGATGCCCTCAGCTTTTAATGAAGCCTATGCAATATTCTCATATCAAATCAAGTCATCATCCACCGCATGTTGCAAACCCGTCGCCCTCATTCTCATCTTCGACCATCGATGAGAGGGAACGTATATGCCATGTTGATGATTTGAGTTCAAGCAAGCATTATGATTACACAGTATGAACAACTTCTATGATCACACATCACGAGCGGACATGGCATTGGGGTCATTTCAGATGAGTGTCACTTGGTGTGAGGGGTTATCGTAGCTGAGTGTTGATTGGCAGTGGGGGCAGCCCAGCGGAAAGGACGTGTCACCTGACCTTGGTAGCTTCACATCGAGCTGCTGTCCACATTGTGGGCACTGCGCGGTGAAGACGGCTGAGAAGTCCATTGCGGTGGACGTCAGTTGTCTGGACGCCGTGATCATAATGGGAAAGGCGATGAGGAGGGCAGCGATGTAGCCGGCCCATCCGAACGGCACGTCCACACCCGATGCTGCCGTTACGGTCGCCAAGCTGAGTAGGACGAGCAGCAGGGAAGGGAGGTTTAGAGCAAAGGAGCGACTGACGTCTTGGCCTACGTCAGTGAAGACACGCCTCGACCTTAAGGAGCAGCGTGGGCCGTGGACAATGAAGCCAGGCAGTGCAAACGCGACGCCATCCATTCGCATCCGCCTCCTTAGCGCATCGTACTCCGCATCAGACAACAGTTGGCCCTCCTCAGCGGATGGACCCTCGTGAGCCTTGGCAGCCTCAAACAGCAGGCGCTGCTCTGGTGTTAGCGTCGCCAGCAGACTCCCCTGCCACTCTAAATCCTCCTTCAGTGCGTCATACTCCGCATCTGTCAGTCTCGGCTGTCCACCCCGCGCACACACCAACGCCTCCAGAAACAGCTGCTCCTTCTGTCCTAGACTCAGCACGCGGTGCCTTCCTTCACCATCGATATTGCAGTACATCCCAAACAGGTTCTCTTCACACATCTCCACTGCGTTAACTACTATATTTTGTCTGACTTTTGTCTGTCCCAATTTCACAAAATTATCCAGGACCATTTCACCCCCCAAAATGGTCCTGAGATTTTTTCTGTCCAAATCGTCCAAATCGTCCATTTCCATACCCTATTTCGACGTCAAACCCTAACTTTATTCCAAATCCTAATTCGAATTTCAAACCCTAATTCGAATTTCAAACCCTAACGTTATTCCAAACCATAATTTCCGAATCTTGCCAAAATTCAATTCCCAGATTTTTTCTGTCCCGACCGACACCCCGCCCCCCCAGATCTCATCCATGATTTGTTTCAAAAGGTACCCGGGTACCCCTCCGCTCCAACGAATATTCCGTCGCGGAACCCCCCTCTATCCACGACGATTCCCGAGCTGCCCGAAAACGGTCACTAAAACTCGAACAGTGTTTTCTTCTAAAGACCCAATACACTGCTCGAGCTTTGGTGACTTTTTTGGTGCCCCGAAGGATGCCTCGAAGACCCCCCGGCGCGCAGCCGCGCCCGCGAATATTCCTTCGCGGTTCCCCGACAATTCACGGCTATTCCCAAACGGTCACCAAACGGTCACCAAAAAAGTCACCAAACCTCGAACAGTGTTTTCTTCTAAAGACCCAATTCACTGGTCGAGCTTTGGTGACTTTTTTGGAATCCGGAGGATGCCCCGAAGGATGCCTCGAAGACCCCCCGGCGCGCAGCCGCGCCCGCGAATATTCCTTCGCGGTTCCCCGACAATTCACGGCTATTCCCAAACGGTCACCAAACGGTCACCAAAAAAGTCACCAAACCTCGAACAGTGTTTTCTTCTAAAGACCCAATTCACTGGTCGAGCTTTGGTGACTTTTTTGGAATCCGGAGGATGCCCCGAAGGATGCCTCGAAGACCCCCCGGCGCGCAGCCGCGCCCGCGAATATTCCTTCGCGGTTCCCCGACAATTCACGGCTATTCCCAAACGGTCACCAAACGGTCACCAAAAAAGTCACCAAACCTCGAACAGTGTTTTCTTCTAAAGACCCAATTCACTGGTCGAGCTTTGGTGACTTTTTTGGAATCCGGAGGATGCCCCGAAGGATGCCTCGAAGACCCCCCGGCGCGCAGCCGCGCCCGCGAATATTCCTTCGCGGTTCCCCGACAATTCACGGCTATTCCCAAACGGTCACCAAACGGTCACCAAAAAAGTCACCAAACCTCGAACAGTGTTTTCTTCTAAAGACCCAATACACTGCTCGAGCTTTGGTGACTTTTTTGGGGCCCGAAGGATGCCTCGAAGCCCCCCCGGCGCGCCGCCGCGCCCGCGAATATTCCTTATTCATAGCCCGATGAAAGCGTACTCGGGTAAGTGAACCGGAGACTCCTCGGATCCACGCACCGCTTTGAAAATGGATATTATTGTTTTTATGTTGGATGTTTTGAGAACCCACTTGTGTTTTGCCTTGTTATAACATAGCACGGGAATCCCAAAAGCAAGCTCGAAGAAGGAATTGATCCGCTTTTCTTTCGACGAGCGGCTACTTGTAAAGCAAGACGCACCAATGATCATTTTTCCTAGGCGGTTTCTCTCATCACTTGAAAAATCTGGAACGTTTTCGAACAGCGTTTTAGGGTTGTCATCGTCGAGGTTTCGGCCCGCCGCCTTCTCTAAGATGTCGTCGACAACAATGCTTGTGATGGTAGAGCGCAGGTTGTGTCCGAACTCGTTTTTGAAACGTGATGTCTTCCATGCGATATCTACGTGACCATCGTCCCAAAGTTTTTTTGCAATTTCATCGCGCGAGTCCTTATAGAACAATCGTTTGAATGCGTGTTTTTTGTATGATATTTTCTCGATGTTGGTCGCACAACGAGCCCGCACTTTTGTCTCCGTGTATTCGGCTTCTGCGGTGAAAAGGTCCGGGATCGCATCCCAAGCGTAGTCGTTATTCGTTTCAATCTCTCGGGTCTTTGACACGGGCGATGATTGTAACGTGATGTCATCGCCAACTCGATATCCGACCCTATCGATGAAAAGTTTAAAGGCGTTCATGTCACAATTGTCTCGCTCATATTGGACATCGGCAAGCAATGCCCGATATGCTTCAAAGTACGGCGACCGTTGGTCTAACAAGTTCTCAATTGGCTGTTGGTTTACCTTTCCGGGCATTTGGAAAACATATACCGTGTTGTTGACCAATGACCGTGGGCGGCAAGACGTCTGGATGATGTTTCTTGGTGAGCAGTTCGGCGACTTGGCAATGAATACAGAGTGAAAATGCGTCGTTTCAAAACTAACTCCAACCGTGATCTTGCTTGTGGTGATCACGACGCGCCTAAAACTCCATGACATATTGACGTCCATTAGGGATTCGCTACAAGCTTCATCATCCATTTCTCCATAAAATGCCAATATGTTATCCTCGGATAGCCCCGAGTAGTTTTCGACTAGTTTAGCGAAGTCTTGAATACCGAATCGGGTTAGAATGCCTTTGTCGTTGTATTTGCTTTTGGCGTATGGATAGTACACGAAGGCATTTTCTCCTTTCTTGATTTTCTCGCCTATCATTTGAGCCATTTTGTGGGCGATGCCGTTTGCCTTAGACCCGGCTTGAACAAAATGAACGGTTCGCATGGATTTCTGGAACCCCTTGCAGTGCACGATATCCAAGTCTTCAATGCCGATATTGTGAAGAAACCGAATCGTCTTTTGGGTCGTCACGGCGTCAGCGAATATAGTCTTGCTCGCGCTCTTAAGTAAGCCGATCATCGATGCAATATTTCGGGTGAGGCGGAGACCATGTGTTTCCGTGCTTGCTGACTGGTTCAAAAGCGACTCCATCTCGTCAACTATGACGCTATCATATGCTTTCGCTGTTTCAAGCTTGTACATCGATTCTTGTTGAATTATAAGGCTGTCGCACAGTTCCGGAGAGGGTGTTTCTGAATAGCTATTGAGCTTTGAACCCATCCGTGTAGCGACTGCAAGCATGTCCTTAACGAGCGTGCACCGGCATGTAATTATGAGCGTACGCCGGCCCATTTTTTCATTTTCGAGCATATGATGAATGATCGAGATCGTCTTTCCGATCCCCATCGGCAAGTCGAGGACCACGTTGTTTTTCTGCGCGAACAACTTGAGTTCGGGACGGCGTTGGGTACCATCGATCTCTTCTTCAATCTTTAATGTTGTCGTGGGGACGATACGTAGGTAATCAATCATCTCCCGCGTCTCTCGATCCTCGAAAATAGCGTCAGGATACAGTTGTTTGAGAATGTTAGAGATGGTTTTGTTGCTAGCAATCTTTTCGTGGTTCAAGTCTTTCCACATCGCAGCGTACTTGACTCGAGTGGCATTGCAATCTTCTCTTCCTCGGGAAACCCATGCGTAAAACGATGAAAAATGAACGCCACGACCGACACACCACGACATGACGGAATAAATCAGGTTGTGTGGGAGACGGTGATTTGAGAAGTCGTGATGAAGAATCTCGAGGGTCTTCAGCGGATCTCCCTCGATACTCCAATCGTACGGGATTGTCGCTCCAGATATTGGCGAAATGCTTCCTGAGGAAAATGAGCTTTGAGGCTTACTCTTGGGGGAAGCTTGGCTTACAAGAGAAAGCTTGGTCGGCGACGCTGCAACTGAGTTCGCGGTGAATGTTTTCGACGTCCATTTTTCAGGCATGTGGCCAGTGACAAAGTGGTCCTCCACGGACGAGCCGTCGAGGATGGCTTGGACGCGGTCGCTCCCGAGCTTGCTCTGCCCTGGGAGCTTGAAAAGTCTGTTTCGTGTGTAAATCTTGTCGACCTTGACTCCGAGATCGGCCCCGAGGACATCGATCACAGAGTCAAAGTTAGAGTCTTTCATGTGCTCGTGGCTATCGTAGACGACATCACCAAGTACGACATGCAAGGAGAGGCGGATACATTCATCCTTGTTGCCTACGCCACCGGAGAGAAAGATCCTAGTGTCCCCGAATATTTCAGTGACTTTAGTCTTCAATTTACTTTGCAGCTCTGAGAACATGAGCTCGCATTCTTCGGCCCCGGTGTCTTTTGGGATGTCGCAATCGATATCGAAGAATGCTTTCCGCGGGGCGTCAGAACGGATGATCTCGTAAGCATACCGATTTTTGGCAAGTACCTTCTTGAGCTCCTGTACGGTCAAGTTGGAGTACATAAACAAGTGAGATTTCTTGTACTCGCACGTGACGGTGATGTCTCCGGGCTTTGCGTTTTGTAGCACGATGTAATAAGGATTCTCTCCGTCCTTACCGTTTTTGCGAAGCCACTCAACCCCCCAGTGTTTTTCCACACGATGGGGTTTGGGGGATGTAGCGCTTGCGATCATTTGAGCGTTTGAGGCGTCCATATCTTCTTATTGTATTCCCCCGGAGAAAATAATTCCAGTGCGTTTAAACGCACCTACGTTTCGTTGGAGCTTGGATCATTCTCTTTGATCTTTGATTCGCGGTGATCTGTGCCGCCGCGCTTTTTGTTCCGGTGGTAGCGCTCAAGATTTGCCTTTCGGCGCGCTTCGCCGTTTTGTTGATAGTACCTGCGCGAACGCTCCCTGTCCTTTTGAAGGTAGAGGAGATGAACCTTAGCGATTCTCCTAAGTTCGCCCACTGTCAGATGTTCCACGTACTCCGTCATTTTAACCTAAGGGGAGAAAATATCCCGGGGCCTCCGGTGTTGGTGCGTTTAAAGTGCGTTTAAAGTGCGTTTGAGCGGACAGAAAATAATTTCTCCGGGGATAACAAAACAATCGCATCATGCCCGACTCCCCCGAAGTCAAGCGCGCCCGCGCCAAAGCGTACTACGAGGAGAATGCGGCCGCCAAGCGGCTCATCTCCGCGGTCCGAAGCGTGATTGCCGGTCGCAAACCAGCGACAAAGACTCTCCAAGGATACAATTGGGGGGAGAGGGAAATCAATCGTATCCGTGCTCTCGATCCACGATTCCGAGCCGTGCTTGAGGAAACTCACGGGGTCAAGTTGGAGGGATTGTACAAGGATAAGAGTCCTCTCCCGCCCATCGATCTCCCCAGGGTTCAGGTCTCTGCGCCCCCGGCGCAGCCCCCACGCCCTGACTACCAGCAGTGCCTCGAGGACACCCCGCAGAAGGGCACATCTACCCCCATCACATGGGCGCAAATCGATACCTTTTGGAGCGGTGACGTGGAGAAACACAATATGGGCAGCACGAGTGCGCGCAAAGTCATGAAGGACGGTAGGCTAGTCGCGGAGACGTACTCCAAGGTCTACCTTGACGACGTTCGCCGTACGTTCCGCCAGATTCGCACGGAGTTCGCCAAGGCAGATCCCGATGATAATGCCGTCCCGGTGCTTCGCGACGCCGAGGGGGTGATGGCGTGGCTCAGGGCGAAAAACACCAAAACTATCATCCAAGTGGAGGCCGACGCCACTGCCATGGATAGTTCCGTGGGGGCGGTGGCCGGGCAGGACGACGACGATGACGATGAGGTGACGAGCGGCTCAGTTGCCACCTCCACCGCCGGGAAGCGCGCCCGCGCGCGGACCAAGTCCACGGCGCTCAAGCAGGTAACACAAAGCTACTCAAAAAAGCTGGGGCACATCACGACCACCTTCGGCGCCTGGGGGGTCTTCCGGGACAGCCTCGGGACGGACGTGCTTCAGACGTACCGCGGGGGATTCGGCGAGGGTGAAGTCGGTTTATTTCAAGCCATCCAAGCGGACCGCGAGGTGCAAGCCAATAAGGCAAAGTCCGACCTCCACGCCGTCCCGAGCTATGAGATGCTCGTCCGCTACCTCCCCAAGGTGAGGAGCGAGGTTGGGCCGTCTACCACCTGGCTCGCAGCCTTCTTGCAAGTGAAACTCCTCGGACTGCGGGACAATCTTGGAGGAATCGAGATCCGCGATGATGATGGCCGCCGGTACAACCCATCTGTCGGAGATGCCTCCCGGGACGATTGGTACAATCGCCGCACCGGGGAGATCTACATAGCTCATTTCAAAACGGGGAAGAGCCGCTTTGGAACACCCTATTCGTTTGATTTGTCGAAGCACCCAGACATCAAGTCTGCTGTGGACGCGACGCTCGCCGCAGGGCACCCCGAAGCAGGTAGGAAGTGGCTGGTGGGTATCGGCCGCAAGAAGGATGGGCTGCCTCTCCCTGCCGGTCCCAAGGTGAAGAAGGCCTTCATCGCCGCCGGTCTGACTTTCAAACAACTCCACAACGGCCGGCTCATTGACACATCCGTAACGCCGCTGGACGTGCGCCACGCCCAAGTAACATGGAAACACCGGGAGATGTCACGCCGCAAGCCGTCGCTCACCGCCACGCAAATCAGCGAAAAGATCGCCGGCTTCTTCAACCACGCCAGCGATGTCAACATCGGCTACTTGCGCAAGACGTTTGACAGCCTCGAGAGCCACTTAGCCACCAAGTCGAAGACCATGCTGCCGTCGGGAGCCTTGCCAGTCGTGCCCGAGGCTGAGGAAGAGGAGCGGTTGGAGGAGCGCCGGGAAAGCAACGCCAAAGCCACAACCAGCGCCCCCACCCGCGCCAAGAAGCAGCCGGTCGATGCGCTCAGAGCCCGAGCGCCCCCGATTGCAAACCGAACTCGCAAGCAAAAACCCTCACCACCCAAGCCAGCTTCCCCGCCGCCCGCCCGCGGCTTGGCGGGCCAACGCCCAGTGCGCAAGCGTGTCCCGACGCGGAGGGCAGCGGAGTCGGCCCAACAGCATAAGAGGCGAGGCGACGCGAGGCGCCGGCGTTCATAACTAGTAGTTACATAAACATTGTGAAATCTTGCTCCAAACGGTCACGCACCTTCACAGTGGTAGAAGCCACAGTAAACACATTAGAAGCGATCGTAACACGCAGTGTAACTTTGACGTTCAGTATTTCGTCTAGCTGGCCGGTCGACAATCCAAATGCGGGGAACGATTCCTGTACCAATAAATCAGTGCCGGTCATGTCCCAACTTAGGCTTGTGGTGCTTCGACCCTTGAGAAATATAAAGCCCGTCGATTTTCGACATGAAAAGGTGAGCTTGACTTCCGTAATAAGGTCTGTGTGATTCTGTAGAGATGCTGGAAAAATGAAATGCAATGCCCTCGCCTGACCAACCGTAAGCATTTTGGAGTTATTGTCCTCGCTGTAGATTACTCTGAATGGGATCTCCTCTTCTCTCATCTCGGCCGCTAGGATGCTGATTATATGCCCCATTTGTGTAGATAACGTGTCAATTTGCGACAAAAGGTCCTGTTTCTGGGCGTCCACGTACGATCTCGTGTCCGTTTCGGCGTCATCCACGTATTTCTTTGTGGCAGCATCGGTGTCACTTGTCGGGGCGCCTACCCCCTGGATACGCGATCCACTGAAGTAAGCAAAGCTGTATACAGTCAAATATGAAGAATAAATGTGCCGCCATGGCGCGGACAGACTTCCTATATCGAGTTGGGAGGCGTTCGGAACCAGATTACTTCCTACGCTCACCGTTGTGTCGCCACTGAATCGGTCCGTCCATGTCGGCCTCTCCCTAATGCCGCTCCAATCCGACCACATCGCATTCGCTGCGACGTAATCGCGCATGAATTGGAGCGGTACTGCCTCATCGTCTTCGTACGGCGATTCAGAAACACGCACCCGCTGGAAGTAGCCGTAAACAAATCGCCTGTTATCACGCCCAATGCTATAAAGACCGGCCGGAATGATACTGTCGCTCACCACTATATCGAAGTTTGAAGGATTTTCCGGGTTTTCCAACTCATACGAAATTTTGTCGACCCACGCCGGTTTATCGCTTATCCCGCTCCATGACGATGCACCCTGCGCGTTTTCACTTACGTAGGACCGAAGGAATTCATATGTGATAGCCTCGTCGTCATAGTATGGATCGTTTTCCCCCAGGCGCACGCGCTGGAAGTAGCCAAAAAGGTATCGCCTCAGGTTCTGCCCCAGATTGAACGTCGAGTCCGCCGACGGTGTCAAGGAGTCGTGTAATACGATATCATAGTTCGAGGACTGCACTGGCTCCATGAACTGCCCGATGTCATCGTACGAAATTTTCCCAATCCACGTTGGTATGGCTTCGTCAACGTACCCTTTCGTTGCAGCATCGTAGTAACCTACCGGGGCTGCGACGTTCGTGATGCGATTGTTGCCCGCGTCGATTCCCTTGTCAGCATATATTTCCTCCACGTAAAAGCGCCGCCACCGGGCGTAGGGGTCGCCAAGGTCATACACACCTTGACCGTTGGGGGCGAAGTCGCCGCTCTTGAAGTTGTTGGAGCCGATTGTCACGGTGTCCGTGGTGCCACCGAGCGAGAAGTAGTTTGTCCAATTCGGCCGGCCCTGAAGGTCCAGCCACGTCGCAGGCCCTGGCTTATCAGTGAGGTCGTTGTACGAGCCGCTGAAAAAAGTGGGCTTGCCCGTGATGGTATTCCATGCGTGCGTGTGACTTATCGGGGCGAACCCAGTGTGTGTATGCGTAGTCAGGGCGTACTCACTGTGAGAGTGGTTGGTTAGGGCGAACCCAGTGTGCGTGTGACTTATCGGGGCGTACTCACTGTGTGAGTGGTTGGTCGGGGCGAACCCAGTGTGCGTATGCGTAGTCAAGGCGTACTCACTGTGCGAGTGGTTGGTCGGGGCGAACCCAGTGTGCGTATGCGTAGTCAAGGCATAGTCATCGTGCGCGTGTTCAATAGGAGCGTAGGCGTCATCGTGCGTGTGCGTAGTCAAGGCGTAGTCGTCGTGCGTGTGGCTGGTCGGGGCGTACTCGTTGTGTGTGTGTGTGACAGTGGCGTACTCCGCGTGCGTGTGTCCAGTCGAGGCGTACTCGTTGTGTGTATGATTTTCAAGTGCATAATCACTTCCAGCGGCCAGTAGTTGTACCTCGACAATTTCCTCGATGTCTGGCCTGTCTGTCAAGTCGTTGTACGAGCCGCTGAAAAAAGTGGGCTTGCCCGTGATGGTATTCCATGCGTGCGTGTGTGCGATAGGAGCGTAGGCGTCGTCGTGCGTGTGTGCAATAGGAGCGTAGGCATCGTCGTGCGTGTGGTTGGTCGGGGCGTAGGCGTCGTCGTGCGTGTGTGCAATAGGAGCGTAGGCATCGTCGTGCGTGTGGTTGGTCGGGGCGAACCCAGTGTGCGTATGCGTAGTCAAGGCGTAGTCATCGTGCGTATGCGTAGTCAAGGCGTAGTCGTCGTGCGTGTGCCCGGTTGTGGCGTAGTCGTCGTGCGTGTGTGCAATAGGAGCGTAGGCGTCATCGTGCGTATGCGTAGTCAAGGCGTAGTCGTCGTGCGTATGCGTAGTCAAGGCGTAGTCGTCGTGCGTATGCGTAGTCAAGGCGTAGTCGTCGTGCGTGTGCCCGGTTGTGGCGTAGTCGTCGTGCGTGTGTGCAATAGGAGCGTAGGCGTCATCGTGCGTATGCGTAGTCAAGGCGTAGTCGTCGTGCGTATGCGTAGTCAAGGCGTAGTCGTCGTGCGTGTGCCCGGTTGTGGCGTAGTCGTCGTGCGTGTGTGCAATAGGAGCGTAGGCGTCATCGTGCGTATGCGTAGTCAAGGCGTAGTCGTCGTGCGTATGCGTAGTCAAGGCGTAGTCGTCGTGCGTGTGTGTAATAGGAGCGTAGGCGTCATCGTGCGTATGCGTAGTCAAGGCGTAGTCGTCGTGCGTGTGTGCAATAGGAGCGTAGGCGTCATCGTGCGTATGCGTAGTCAAGGCGTAGTCGTCGTGCGTGTGTGCAATAGGAGCGTAGGCGTCATCGTGCGTATGCGTAGTCAAGGCGTAGTCGTCGTGCGTGTGTGCAATAGGAGCGTAGGCGTCATCGTGCGTATGCGTAGTCAAGGCGTAGTCGTCGTGCGTGTGTGCAATAGGAGCGTAGGCGTCATCGTGCGTATGCGTAGTCAAGGCGTAGTCGTCGTGCGTATGCGTAGTCAAGGCGTAATCTTCGTGCGTGTGTGCAACAGCGGCGTAGTCATCGTGCGTATGCGTAGTCAAGGCGTAGTCGTCGTGCGTGTGTGCAATAGGAGCGTAGGCGTCATCGTGCGTATGCGTAGTCAAGGCGTATTCGTCGTGCGTGTGTTCAACCGGGGCGTAATCGTCGTCGTGCGAATGACTTTCCGTCGCGTAATCACCTCCTTCCAACAATGCCCTCCGTGGCGTGCTGGAGGCGTCTAGCCCGTACAAGTCCTGAAAGTATGCTTTGCTAAAGGGCCTCGTTGTTGAGCCAAAATCCACTTGTGTATCAGCCTGCGGCAAGATGTGGTTGGACACGTTTTGGTCCCCGTCGAGCAGCGCCCGGCGAGAGAAACCTTCCGAGTTTTGCCCGAATAGGTTCTTAGCATATACGTCGTGGAAGTGCCCGGTTTGCCACGGCTTCGTATACGTTCCAATAGTGTCCCCACCGATGTCCGTGACATTCGGCACTAGATTGGCATACACCGTGATGTCATCTGTGTCAGAGCGGCTGGATTTCAGCATGTTTGCATTGATGCTGTCGTTCACAGTGATGTCGGTTGTAAATATTTCCCACCACGGGTAGTCCACCGCCCCGAAGTCTCGTTTTGTATTATCGACGCCGATCAGCCCGTCTCCCTCGATTTTCAGGTGCTGCACGAGATTCGATCCAGCGCCTATTTCCTCCCTCATTTCGCCCAAGGTGTTGCTCAAGCTCACTCCATCAAGCATAACGTCTTCGGCGTGCACAGTCTTCCACTCGTGCGTTTCGCTCCCGAGCGAGTGAATCGGTCCCACCAATGCCGCCGTCGTCGGCAAAAGCGAGGCGCCCACGGTGATGTCGGTGTCAAACCCAATAGCGGTGATGTTGTCGGTGCGAATGTTCGACGCGCTAAACTCGTCGGCAAATCCAGTCACCGTGTCAGTGAGCGTCGTCAAGTCCGTGTCCTGCCGGTCATTTTCCGTCTCCTCCAGTGTCACCCGAGCCGCTAGCTCCCGGTAAAGCAATTCGACTTGGCTGAGGTCCACCTCCACGGCCCGGCGGCCGTTCATCTGAAGCGGCGCCGATATTTTCCGAGACTGGTTCATCTTTGTTAATCTTAGCAAAAGCTATTTTTACCGTGGCGGTAAACCGTGAGCCGTTTAAATCCAAAGTTCGCCCGTCATCGTCGCTTAGCCGGATGCTCACGTAGCTTAGATAGCGGTTAAAAACGTCCACGAAGGCGTCCGAGGAGTAGTGGTCAATGCCATTGAACTGGGCAGAGCTGGGAATCTTCGCTAGGATGTCGCCCACACGCCGCGTGCGCGGGTCACGGTTTTGTGTTAGCAGGTTGCTGTGCACAAAAACAGAGCTAGTCCGCGTCAAGTCCACGATACGACTAGCGGTGAGCAGCAACTCTCCGTCGACGATTTTGGCAGAGTCACCGACTGATAATCCTAGTAGCCGAGTGCACGTGGTGCCTTCCCCGATCACAACATGATGATCCGCGAATTCTGTTGCTGTGTGCGGGAGCCACGCGTTCAGCAGCCGAACCTGCATGGTGAAACCCTGGGGGACGGTCAGTGGATCGAGTAGGGAGAATACGTGGGTCCCGTCATCGAGCGTCGCATCAGCATACGCCGTGTCCAAGTACAGCTGCTGGAGCATTCTTTTAAACAATATCGAAGAAAAACTGGGGCTGGGGCTGGATTGTTGGTTTCTCGGTCCGTGACCGGCGCTTTTCAGCCTTTGCCGTCCTGGCGCGCAAAAGAGCTGCCTTCATCTTCTCGCTTGCAACTCGTTTATTTTTTGGCTTCGGGTCAAGGCTTGTTGGTTCTTTTTCGCCGGCCGAAATCTCTCCACTAGCCACAACGCTCCCCCCAGTATCGCCAGGTACCTCAGGAACAATGTCTTGTTCACCGTCTCCGTCACTGCCGTCGCCGCGTTCGAGATCGCTCCGTCCCATGCCATTTCTTTTCTTACTACAATAGAAAAAAATAGAACCATGGCCTCTACTTCGTCTACTTCTTCTCTACTCGAGACCATCGGATCGGAGGTGGTTCACGGGGAAGCGGTTTCCTCCATTTCTGCGAGTAAGTCCACCCAGACAGATCCCCATTTGCTTGATCGGAGCTCAAACTACGGGACGGCGGCGTGGTGGAAGGAAAACTTCGGTGGTTTCGGCTTCACCGACGAGCAATACCAAGTGTTGGAGGCAGTAACCTGGGGGGTGGCTCCAAAAGAAATCCGAAGATACTATAAAAGGAAGAACGTAAAATGCGGTTCACCATCGAAAAAAGGTCAGCATTCACAGTGAAACCCCCGGCGTTCTTGTGTGACAAAAAGATACACGAACAAATCGTGTCGCCGCTGCCCGACAGACCATTTTTTATGGCAATTATCGGTTCCGCGGGCACGGGTAAAACGTCGATGCTCGTGAACCTACTATCCTCCAAGCAAGCTTACCGCAAGGCCTTTCACCACGTCCACGTCGTTATGCCACCACACAGCGTGTTGAGTTTGAAGCGTAACATTTTCAAGAACCACGATAGAATGTACGACGATTTGGATTGGGGCACGCTTGACGGGATCCGCGAGGCGGTGAAGCAATCGGCGGAGAAAGAGAAGAATACCTTGTTGGTCCTCGATGACGTGACCGCTTCCTTGAAAGATAATGAAATTCAGCACATTCTGCGCGAGCTGATATTCAATCGCCGCCATTACCGACTGTCCATCATCATCCTTGTTCAGTCTTACAACTCGATGCCGCTTGGCATACGCAAGACGCTCAGCCACTTTTTGATGTACAAGCCCCGGAACAAGAAGGAAACCACAGCGATATTCGAGGAGCTGATCACGCTTCCGCGGGATGAAGCGGACGAGGTCATGAGGTTTGTCTTCGACCGGCCATTTGCCTTCATGTATGCCAATACAGGCACCGGTGAGCTGTACAAGAATTTCGATCGTATAGGTATAAGCAATGCCGCGACGAAAGACCAAGAATACTCAGTGGGGGAAAAAGCAGCCGACAGTGGGGAAGAAACCGGCACGCACACGAGCGGCCGCTAAAAAACCGAAACCCATAACCCGTGTTATGCGTAATCAAAATGTGCGGGTAAACGTGGTGCAAACAGTAACAACTGGTGAATCCACGCCGGGCAATCAACCAGAGCCCTTACCCTTTACGCGTGGTTGGACAATGGGGAACAACACCCCGGCACCGACGATTTTACAGCAGCCAGCGGTGAGTTCAATCATGCGACCGCATGATCACTTCAAACACGCCGCGTCACCCATCGCCCAATCCGTGAGGCAGATGCCCCAGGCCGTGCCTGTGCCGGAAAAACCAATGATGGAAGCGGCGAACCCGAGGTCATTTACCCCGGACTCCGAACGGCCGTCAACATCGGGTGTCAAACAGCTTGTTAGATCTTTCGAAGACCTCTCTCCGAGCCAAACCAAACTAAACCGACCCCCCCACGATGACTGGATTCTAGACAACCCTTTTCTCTTTCGACCGGGGGTAATGGATGAAGTAGCAGAGAGATTGGGGGTGAAATTAAAGCCGGGGATGAAGAAAAAAGGTGGGGAGGAGAAGGCTTCATTTATTAAACAAAAGCTAGCCGAGAGGCGGGAAAAGGGTAAAGCACCCATGTGAAACAAAAATCTGGTCTTATAGCAAACACGCACAACCATGGGACTCGGGCGATACATCGGTCAAAAGCTCCACAGTCTTAGAAACATCGGCCAGAAGGTCGCCCACGGGGTTCGGGTGGCTGGAAACAAGCTCGGCGGATGGATGCTCTCCGCAGCTGCGCCTGTTGCCGCCTTCAACCCCGTGCTCGGTGCTGGCATCGCGTCGGCCGGCGCCATTGCCCGCGGGATCGGCGGGATTGCTGGCGGCGTGGAGGGGGTTCTTGATGGAAAAGCGCCAGATCTTAATAGTATTAAGGGTCATGCTGCGGCTGTCAGATCCGCGTACGGCCAGATGAGAGGACCAGGATCAAAACTTGAAAGAGGCTAACGAAAATATTTTCTGTAACGATACTATAAAAGAAAACCATGGCCGAAGTGCGAAGCTCGCTCAGTGATTCGTTCGTGTACGGTAACAAGCCCGTGGCGGCGCCTGCCACGAAGTCTCGGGTCCACATCTACCCCGAGAACGGATCCAGCGGCTTCCTACCGGGAAACACTATCAGATTTGTGCTTCCCACAGGGAATCGCGGGGAGTACTTGAATTCGCGACAGAGCTACCTGAAATTTAAGCTTCAAAACTTGGATGCAGCAAGCGAAATGGCATCATTCAAGTTCGATTACTCCGCGCACGCAATCATCAGGTCCTTGAAGGTGTCCGCTTCTGGGGGTGCCGGCGGCGGTGTGCTAGAGAATATTGAAGAGTACAACGCCCTTGTCCACGCACTATTCGACGTCACCGGGGACAAAATCCAGATGGAGACTACCGGAACGATCTCGGAGGGTTTTAGTAGGGAAGTAGATGCTACAGATAGCAGGATCTTCTGTATTCCCCTGATGAGTGCTATCATAGGTACGAACCAGCAGAAATATCTTCCGGTCGGCGCAATGGCCCGCACACATCTGACCCTCGAGCTCACCTTGGGGGATTTGGATAAGGTGCAGGAGGGGAATAGGCCTTGGATGCTCAAAGACGTGGAGTATGTCGCCGAGATGATCCACCTGGATCCCACCGTCGATCGTGCCCTGGTTGAGGCCAATAGCGGTGGGATCGTCATTCCGTATTCCACTTTCTCACAGCACCGGTGGATCGCCCCAAATGGAAGCAGCTCGATGTCGATGGCATTTTCTTCACCGTATAAGTCGTTGAAAACGCTGATAGCACTGTTCCGGAAGGACGCAACCGACTATAGCAGCATCAAATACGTCTCCGAACGCAAGAATGTTGTTGGAAACAGTGGGCGTTATCAATACACCATCAACGGAGTATTAACCCCATCAAAGCCCGTCGATTCTGACGCGGAGGCTTGGGCTGAAACACAGAAGGCGTTCCACGCATACGGGTCCCTCGAGCATATGGGCATTGTGACGGATGGAACCTGGGGCCTCGACGAGGGGAAATATCTTATCGCCACCGACCTTGAGTCCCAGAGCCACAAGTCCATGTTCTCGCAGAATGGTATTGATGTTTCAACGTCGGTGTCGCATCTCACAGTGAACTTCGATTCCGCACTTGACGCGAGCGTAACGGTCGACGTGTTTTCCCACTACGATGGCTTTATCGTGGTCGGAGCGGATGGGCTTGTGAATGTTTTCTACTGATTACAACAAATGGTCGCGCGCAGGATCGTAGTTAGCACCCAAGAGCGCGTGAGTGGGGAGAAACACGCCTTCAGTGTTCGCACGCCAGCCTTCCAGAACGGCAGCGGCTTCCAAGGTAAACCCCATGTTCGTTTCGCGCTCGAGTGGTGCACACCAATTACAGGATTCACTGGTGTACAGCCCGACCCCCTTTCGATCATGCTGTGCTCACCGTCGATCCGACAATCAAATTCCTACAAGAGCTGGGATCCCGCAAACAACGACTCAATCCTAGCTCTTTTCCAGTCTTGGCGCGGTGGCAACGTATTTGGCGAGATGGCGGATTCGTCGTACGTGCAGAGCAACACGTGCGCTGGGATATGCGACGGCTCGCGGCTAGTACGCGGTGACATGTCTTTCTACCTCCTTCAGGGCCCGACGAAGCTTAGAACCAGTGTGCTTCCATGGACTCCTACTTTCGTTAACGACTACACATTCAGCCTCGTTTTCTGGGTTGAAGAGCCCGAGCGTAGCTTGTCCCCGCCCTTCTTTCACGTGTGGATGAATGTCCGGGGGCCGAACGAACGTGTCCCCGTCGACTTCCGCACGTTTAGGACTGATCGGAACGACGGCACAAGGTGGCAGGTCGCGGTCTCGCATTGCTCGTTGATCCATCTCTACGGCGCGCAGGCGTACGGGCTCGCAATCACTAGCAGGACCTTCGTCGACGACCCGTACCAAGGCCTAAGCGTCCTTGGATTTCTGCCGGGATCACGCGCGCAAGACGCGTTGAGCTACGTAGGCCAAAAGCTCACTCTGAAGGGTGTTAACGAAGACACTGTGGGGATTCCGATCCGGCGGCCCCTGGACAACGTAGGCGAGATCGACCTTCAACTGCGGACTGCGACGCAGTTTACGGAGCTTGGCAGTGGCGAGTCCACGGCGTACGTAATTTGTCTTACCTTCTACCAAATACCAGACGAAGAAGAATGACCTTCCGCCATACGCTCGGAACGGCGAAGTTCCCTGGGAGTGTTTTGCCCCCGGGGCTGCACGAGGGCTTTGTGGAAATCTTCGAACCGCAATCAGACACCAGCGGCATCTTCGACGTTGATGAGGACGATTCAGCCCCGGAAATGGTGGAGAGCTCTATAGAGGTCACCCCCGCCGACGCCTTCAGTGTCACCATCACGCTTTCTTTCTTCGACACGTAGTAACACACCATGTCACTTGTCCAAACAAACCTGCGGCTGTCGGACACCAATAGACCCGATGTAACCACATACCTCCCACCGTGGAACTATCTACTTGGCTTCACCACGAGCATCCGAAAAAATTCTATCGGGAACACGGTAGAGGAGCCGCGGATGCTAACCTTGATTGATGTGGGAGGACTTGACAATAGAGCCGGCACCCTTTTTCTCAGGTCAAAACAAAATGAGTGAAAGCGAGGCCGCCGTTCAGATCGAAAATCCCTTGCTTGAGAAGTGGCGCGCACACGCGAAAAAACTAAGGCGCTTGCATGGAGATTCCTATTCGTTCTTCAAGGGACGTGCGGACATGGCGTTGTTCACCACCGTCGCACTGAGTCTCGGCGTGGGTTGCTTGAACCTTACGTACGGAATCGGGCAGCCTTCGGCTACAACCGGGGTACCCGCGATCGTTAGCGGTTGTCTTTCACTTCTCAGCGGGTCCGTGGCGGCGGTGAATCGGGGGCTCGAATGGCCGAACAAGGCTGAGCGCCACAACGACTATTCGTCACGGTTCGGCGAGGTCGTTCGTGATATCAACACGGAATGTACTCTCCGCCTCCTCAATAACGCCGAATACATGTCTGAGGGGGATTTCATCCGTCACACGAGTAATGTGATGAGCCGGCTAGAGGAGAACGCTCCGAATATCCCCGGGTGCATCGAAAAATCTTACTCTATCCCAAAATGAGTGGTGTCACCGAGGTCCGTCTGTACCGGAACACCGTCGACGAAGTTCCGGCGGAGTACACCAACGTCACCGCGGCGGTGCTCAACTCGTCGACGAAAAACCACGCCACCGGCGTCAAACGGTACTTGGATGGCGTTACCACGGTGAGCGGGCTGGACCCCGAAACCACCTACTACTTTTGGGTGGAACTTATCGATGCCCGCGGCAACACGGTGGGGCCGCAGCCGGTCGGGAGTCACACTACAGGTGCCCCGCCACCACCAGACGTGTGGGAGTTCTTCGCGGAAGGTGCCACACGTCCGTTTCAAACGGTGAATCGATTCAGCTACACCGGTGCGGGTCCGTACGTCTTAAACTACGATCACGTCGAGGTGTTCAATCAAAACGGCGATTGGAAAACGGCACAAATCATGGATGACGAAGAGCAAATAAATGATGATCAATTAGGGTGGGGTCCGAATGTGAACCCTCTAGAGCCGGAAAGAGCATTTACAATAACCATTCCCTTCGATTACCCGACTCAAATTCCTGAAACGGGGTGGCAGTGGACCCATGGCGCCCATAGAGGAGGAAACTTAGGTACGTGGAAGATATTGAGAAACGGGGTCGAGTTGAGTCACACAGCCATGGTTGATCCCGGCGACGGACCGGTGACCTTGCGGACTATAAATGAGCCATAGCCTCTACCGGTAAAAATGTGACCATAAATAAGGAATATTCGCGGGCGCGGCGGCGCGCCGGGGGGGCTTCGAGGCATCCTTCGGGCCCCAAAAAAGTCACCAAAGCTCGAGCAGTGTATTGGGTCTTTAGAAGAAAACACTGTTCGAGGTTTGGTGACTTTTTTGGTGACCGTTTGGTGACCGTTTGGGAATAGCCGTGAATTGTCGGGGAACCGCGAAGGAATATTCGCGGGCGCGGCTGCGCGCCGGGGGGTCTTCGAGGCATCCTTCGGGGCATCCTCCGGATTCCAAAAAAGTCACCAAAGCTCGACCAGTGAATTGGGTCTTTAGAAGAAAACACTGTTCGAGGTTTGGTGACTTTTTTGGTGACCGTTTGGTGACCGTTTGGGAATAGCCGTGAATTGTCGGGGAACCGCGAAGGAATATTCGCGGGCGCGGCTGCGCGCCGGGGGGTCTTCGAGGCATCCTTCGGGGCATCCTCCGGATTCCAAAAAAGTCACCAAAGCTCGACCAGTGAATTGGGTCTTTAGAAGAAAACACTGTTCGAGGTTTGGTGACTTTTTTGGTGACCGTTTGGTGACCGTTTGGGAATAGCCGTGAATTGTCGGGGAACCGCGAAGGAATATTCGCGGGCGCGGCTGCGCGCCGGGGGGTCTTCGAGGCATCCTTCGGGGCATCCTCCGGATTCCAAAAAAGTCACCAAAGCTCGACCAGTGAATTGGGTCTTTAGAAGAAAACACTGTTCGAGGTTTGGTGACTTTTTTGGTGACCGTTTGGTGACCGTTTGGGAATAGCCGTGAATTGTCGGGGAACCGCGAAGGAATATTCGCGGGCGCGGCTGCGCGCCGGGGGGTCTTCGAGGCATCCTTCGGGGCACCAAAAAAGTCACCAAAGCTCGAGCAGTGTATTGGGTCTTTAGAAGAAAACACTGTTCGAGTTTTAGTGACCGTTTTCGGGCAGCTCGGGAATCGTCGTGGATAGAGGGGGGTTCCGCGACGGAATATTCGTTGGAGCGGAGGGGTACCCGGGTACCTTTTGAAACAAATCATGGATGAGATCTGGGGGGGCGGGGTGTCGGTCGGGACAGAAAAAATCTGGGAATTGAATTTTGGCAAGATTCGGAAATTATGGTTTGGAATAACGTTAGGGTTTGAAATTCGAATTAGGGTTTGAAATTCGAATTAGGATTTGGAATAAAGTTAGGGTTTGACGTCGAAATAGGGTATGGAAATGGACGATTTGGACGATTTGGACAGAAAAAATCTCAGGACCATTTTGGGGGGTGAAATGGTCCTGGATAATTTTGTGAAATTGGGACAGACAAAAGTCAGACAAAATATAGTAGTTAACCCCCCTGCTTCACTCCTCATTCCAAGAACTCCACCAAACTTGCCCCGCCCCCCTCTTCCCCACCGCCTCTCTGCCACCCTCTTGCGTAGCACCACAGCACCAGGCCCGCGGTTCGCTCCATTGCGAGATGTGCGGGAAAGCCCCCGGACTCTTCCAGACCCGCACGCTGACGCTGTGCCTGAGTGCTGCCCAGCTCTTGCCTCAGGCCCTCTCATTCTGTATATTCAGGGTTTTACAAAATAAACCCTAATACACACACACACACACACACACACACACACACACACACACACACACACACACACACACACACACACACACACACACACACACACAAACACACACACACACACAAGCATAGCTGAGTGTTTCGCTCGTCGCCAGCATGTTACCGAAATGGGGATAACAGGGCGGGTGGGGTTATTAGGCTGTTTGCGCTGATACTGTCAGCATCGGGTTGGCTGTGAGTCGTGAGTAAAGTGAAAATTCGCGAAAGTCGACGGTCTCTGCGATGTTGTATGTACTCACGAGCCAAGAGTCGCAAATACCCGTTACTAGGTGAGACGAAAAGTCAATAACGGAACAGACATCGCAGGGTTACCGCAACGCGGCAACCCGCTAGCCGTTCGCATTCCCTAGTGCCGCTGGCGTATTGACTCCCGATAATGGCGCGGAGTGGCGTCACGGATACCAAACCCTAACGCGATTTTCAAATACCCAGCCCGGGCGCGTATGAAAACGCCGAGTCTAGGGTCGCGGTAAATGAGACCTCAGCCGAAGCGCACAGTCTGCACTCTACATATCGATCTTATACCTTGGACGTTTCGGGGCGTTGTCGACATACCTTGAGAGGGGGTCGACAGCTAATTTTGTGGGGCCTAGTCAAGTAGTGGAGGTAAAGGGGGTGGAGGGCGTGTGCGATGCGTGTATTGGCGACTTTGTGTTGAGGCGCATGGGTGCACGGAGAGACAACCTATGCACTGCGCACATTCCGGCAGGGGATGCGATTGTATTATTTACATTATTACAAGTTCTTTCGTTGTGCTACTATGTATCTCTATTGATTGGTCGTTTCCACTGCTGTCACCCTCTTGTCACTCTTGCCCTCTTACTGTTCCCACTGCTGTTTAAACCCTCTTAAATAATAATTGTAGCGATATATCTACGACGCGACAACTGTCTCGACGACGGTCATGTCCCGCTATGCTATTGTGTTCACGTGATATTGGTCTGTCTGGAATCTGGATCTTTGTGGATTCGGTGTGTGTTCGAGTGTCCGTCTCATCGCCACATCAGATTTGATACCACAAAGGCGACATTGATTTGGAAACTCCGTGTGTTGGAAGTAGCGGTATCAAAACGTTATTTGGATTAGTGATGCTATGGCGTGCCTTCCTGTTCCTCGGTGTTTCGCGGATGGTGGCAAAGTTCACCTAAGAACCGACCGTAAACTGTGTATATAGAGTAGGGAGGGAAACCCTAACCTCCTGTTCCTCGGGCTTAGGTTTTTTCCTCCTTTCTTCTTCTTCTTGCGTGGTGGTCGCCACTGTCTGTTTTTGTAATAAACATTTGGTTAAATTTGTGATAGCGATGAAATAAGTATATCTCTACAAAGTACTGCCTGGATGTACATGAGATGCATTAAGTACAGGACATTTCGCTACGGTACGATGAGAGGTCATCGATAGGTAAAGCTACGCCATGCTTTATGATTTTGCCACTCCACATAAGGCACAACTTCTCAATAATATCTTAAATACTGCACAATATTCCTGGCAATATCTGCTCTATTACTTATTCGTCATTCCTATCTCCGCGACGCTTTGCAACAGGGCAGTGCTGACGCTGCGGCAAGCCTTCCTGTTCCTCGGGCTTAGGTTTTTTCCTTTTTTCTTCTTTTCTCTTGGTGGCCTCCACTGATTTTCCGTAAAAACTCGATGACTTTCTTGACATAACTTACTTGCGGCGGCGAATATAAATAATATATTGACCAGTTGTGCCTGTAGTGCAGTAAAGTACCTCGTAGCTGTACCTCTTCACCTCACATCGTAGCGAAATGTCATGTACTCAATCGGTTTTCCATCGCCCCGTACCTCTCCGCAGTACTTCATTTAGAATTTTCCATCGCTAATCCAAATAATGTTCCCAAACACTTCCCAAACAACATGTCGCAGCAGTTTCCACATCAGACAATGGACACGCAAACATCAAGACAGTAGTAAAATAATATCACGTAAACACAATTGCGAGATTTGGTGTCGTCCGGCGTCGGCAATACAGGTACTTGTATGTTAGCTAGTACTTGTCGCGTTGATCTGGATGTCCGCGCAGTGATTTTGTTATTTGGGTTATAATTTGTAATTTTCTATTATATGATATGTCCGGATGGTGTAGTGGTTATCACGTCCGCTTTACACGCGGTAGGTCGGCGGTTCAATCCCGTCTCTGGACATATTTTAAGTAACACCTCGCACATCGCAGTTCTCTCTGGTGTCCGGTGAATGTCACTGGGTAGTGTTGGATGATGTCCGTATGGGGGCGCGTAACCCGCGTTGCGATGCGGATGGCATTGAGCATAGCCCGGTGATATGCCCGTGCATCCAGAGGTCGTACATGTGATCCGAGGGAAATTTTGCCTGACGGAAATTATACCTTGTCCGACATAAAAAATATGGGGCCCATATTTTATATAGTATTGTACACTTTCTGACCGCGCTGACACGACACATGTTGCGGTGGCTTCGAGCGGCTACAAACGCAAGATAATTTTCAATCAACACGACACACGGCCGTTGCATGCGCGTTCACGCTCTACAAGCGGTATGTCCACGGAACTTCACTCGCGCCCGATTCTTGGCCATGCGCCACCTCCGGTATCTATCTTCAATGTTTACCGCGGCGTCGTTCCTCGGGGGTTAGAAATTGACTTAATGCAATTGTTGAGATTGCTACAATTCGCCACAAAGCTTAACGCGAGTACTAGGCCTGAAACGTGATGGAAGCTTATAGATCTTACGTGTTAGGCATTGAGGCCTAACCCCGATTTCGGGGCATACCAAGATTCGGGCGCCCCGAAAACCACAACTTGGGAGGCTTAAAAAAACCTAACTTTGCCGTAATATGCCCGATTCGAGCAAGCTCACTCGCAAATGGAAGCCCTTCCCCCAAGTACTTGTTAGTTTCTATCTTTATTTACGCCTACCGGGCGATTTTCGCGTCAAATCCGCCGTCCGATGTCATCCAGGCCCTCGTACAGCCAACACAAGTTTTTAGGGTTTCAAAATCTGCCACATTCGCGCGGGGCTAGCAACCCGTGGACAAGTAGCACCCGCACACCCGCTCCGCCAATACGCTCAGCAATCAGCGCTCTACATTTCTTATATTCACGGCGTTGCCCGTTTCATGCCCCATGATGGCATGGTGCCGTGCCATTTGCCGCGGGACAAATAAAGGCCCGTGCTAGGGTACTTTGAAAGCTCCCCGCCATTTTTCACGCCCGGCGATGCGCAAGCTTCTAAGGCCAACGATCCGCGTGCTAGGGTGCTTACACTACAAGGCAACCCCCCCTCAAGCCCAATAGGTCCCTAGCCCGTGCTCCATGGATGTATTTCCGGGCACGTGGCAAGGAAACCTAGTGCACACGACATGCCATTCTCGGTGTGACAGCTTTGTAGACGGCCGGGCGCAACACACTCGGCGGATAATCGTGCAATTGTGCAAACATGTTGAGAACCCAGTGTAGAGTAGTCTCCCGGCTTGTCGCGACACTACGTGTACCGAGCCACGCATAGAAGCGCGCATAACATGCACATGCACGAATTTCGGCCTTCAAAATATGCGCCGCAAATCCAAAGTGCGTGCCCACAATAATTGGGGGGTGCCGATAAAGGAGCTCACATCACTGAACAACGCGCCGTGGTGTGTTGTTCGAAATCATTACTCTACCCCCCAATCGAGTTGCACGGCCATCGCGGCAATGCTGGCGGGCAATTAAATGCATGCCGCTAGTAACGGACTTTATGGGAAGAGTGTATATGACGCGCCGCACATAGGGGTAGACCACCTTTTGACTTTTGCGCGAGCATATCTCACGCAACTGCATCTAGACTCTCGTAGTCTAGTAGCAACATGTATACAATCTATTGTATTTACGCGCCGAATCGGTAAGAGTTACCTACGACACAATCATGTCATACTCATAACATGACCATTTGTATCTTATTGTCGACGTCCCGGAAGACATGTCCTCCGTATATGCACAAGTAGCATTATTAGTTCAACAACATTGACATAGAATTGAGGGCCTCGCCAACCAAATAATTAATATAAGTCAACCACTCCCATGAGAGCAATCTTGAGCCTACTACCGACGGTAACGGCACGTGCGGTATCGACACCGATGTCCCATGTCATTTTTTGCTGCTCTACAACTCTACTCGATTACCTATTCGTGGAACCACACGATTGGATACAAGACGTACAGACGGCGTACTCCGAAACGTTACCGCCGCATAACGTCACCCACCCGTATTCGTGGCGACCACGCCATTACGAACGGCGAATTAATTCTCGAGACGAGTAGCACCGGCACATGTTTTGCTATGGAACTTATCACGCCGCCATTATTTAACACGGAACTCGAGACACGTATGGACGTGATTCGTCCGAAAGCCTATTCCTCCTATAGGGACGCCTAGAGTATATTCAACGCGATCGCGAGGACGCACCGGGCATGCAACAACGCCCATGAAGACCGGCTGACGTACGCCAAGCGCTTCAAGTGCAAGAAACTCTCCACTGGCGGCGAAGAAGTCGTCGCCGAGCGCCTCGTCTACTCCCGCATCTTCGACACCGAGGCCGGCGAACGCAACTCCAACGGAGTCGACGGACTCCTCGCTGCTAATGAGGGGGAACTCGCATTTGCCGCGGCCAATCTAGAGACGAAAAGTACAACAACATGTAGTACGGTTTTACAATACAACATAAACGAAAGGGCCATGACACAACACCCATCTTCCTGTAAGGTGCATGCGATAATTAAGTATATTTTTTTACTATATTTCATCTCGCGACCATCTCATACTTTTACCCAGTCCCCACTGTGCGTCAAGCCTTGTCTCCGCATGTCATTGTCACTAGCAATTTAACCCGAGTACTGGGCCCATCATAGACGGTAGCGTAGAACAGCAAATGAAAAATTGTCTGCATTGGACAATATCAACGTCTAGCGCTAGCAGCTAACATGGAACGATAAAACATGACTCGACAAAGGGCAAAAGGAAGTCTTGTTAATAGTAGTGTAACGTATGCAGTCTCGACAGCATATTGACAGCACCGCACTTGAGCCTTCACACAGCGAATCGTGCAGCGACTCTTGTCATGTTTTCGCTTGCTTTGTTACATCTCGCATTACTACAGGCTCAAATGGATGACAGCCTCAGCATCAGCGTTGGTACAGAACAGGTAGCCGCGGGATGGCCGACACTTGTGGCCCAAACCCATTTTCCTGCGTTAATGTCGAGGGGCTCTCCGCCGTGGCTCCCTTTACAGCCGGAAGGCGCCCTTCGCACCGCGCATTGGCACTCAGTTGTCTACCGAACCTTCTAGCCGTGTCGACGCCCGCCATTGACTTCCCCACCACCGCCAACCCACCCCGTTCCGCTTCCGCCTGCAATTGCAATCTCGTGCGTGGGTTGAACGACTGCACTCGTCGAGGCGCTGTCGGTCGTTGGGGGAGGAAGGTAGACCTATCTTGCATGCCGAACTTGTGGCCGTCGATGGCGGGCAGCTTGGTTCGGGGCACTTGCGCGCTAACGCATCGACGCATTCCGCGCTATGGTAGGGCAAATACACAACAAGAAACGTCGGCTTGAGGAGAGGAGACGGGATTTCAAGTGGACAGTATTCACAAAAACTATCATTGCAGTTATGCCTGGCGATAAACAACACGAACACTTGTCGCAAATGATGTCATGTTACTAATAAAAACTAGGCCGTTAATAAATGCGATTTAATTAAAATTCGCACAGCATTCCGAGGATGGCCGACTGTAGTCTTATTTCAAGTACATCGTGACGAGCTGAGCAGCAATTCATGTATAAGGCTTAAGGATAAACTTAATTAAGCGTGATATCCACTTTTCAATTAACATACGACGATCCGCTTCATTACTATTATACTCATATGTGGATATTCGTTGAATTCGGCTATTCAAAAACTATAAATCAAAATGCTACAATTTCTGTGTTGTTTAGGCGATCCCAAAAATCAAGTCCACATTCAAATTTATTTCGGCCGATTTGTGGGGGGTGAGCCCTCACTTCCTGATCAGGACGTTGGCGGTACGTTCGTCTCGGCACTTCTTGAAAGAGACGAGTCTCTGGCGGCGGCTCTTCCTCCCCCACCGACGAAGCGGCATCCAGCGTAAACAGTGACTCCCCGCCCTCGGCTTGTTGAGGGCACTCCGCAACCATGGAGAGACCGTCACGATGGTAGCGGTGGTATTGGGGGTAGGCGCCGTCTGTAGGGTCGCGGGGGCGAGTACACAAAAGAATTAAATAATGACTTCTAATTAATCGGCATCATAGCAATGCAGTATACCCAACCAAGCGATCAAATGAAATAATGAAAACGAATCCCGTTACAAAGAATTACGAAAAGTTTAGCGTTTGTGTGATTGCCCACACGATGATGGATGGACGGAATATTTATTGTAAAATTATTCAATCTCACGGGAAATACGCGATGAGGTGAATTACATAATTGTAATTTTAACCGCAAAATGCGGAAAGTCGATTAGAGCATATAAGAAGAAAATTGCTTATTGAATATTACATAACAACACATCGACATTTCGCGAAACAATACTCAAAGACAAACCATACATTCAATTCAATCAGAAATCATCCAAATTCATTGGCAATTCTGCATTTATTCCTAATTCATGGAGGACAACACAGCTTCATCAGTCTCAGACTAAGCACACTGATGAGCCTGAGAAGCATCGCTTCGAATTAAGCAGCTCAACATCTCATCTTTCGCGGATGGTGGCAAAGTTCACCTAAGAACCGGCCTTACTCTGTATAAAAGTAAGAGACATGCAGGGAGGGAAACCCTAACTACCCGGCACTTACATGCAGCCCTAACCCCTCACGCTACCCTTACTGAGCACACTGATCGTAAGTAAAATATATGCAGTTCAAAACTCATTTTAACAAAATTATGCAGATTTCGAATATCGAAAATTACGTGAACTAAAAATTGTGCAATTGATGTGTGCGCAATAATGTGATACGGGAGAATGCAGAAAATAACACGCAACCTTGGCGCTCACCTGTTTCGGGAGACATCGCCTCCTCGTCCTCCGGCACAGGGGGCGCCACTTTCCCGAGACGACTGGCGCCAATCCTGGGCCGCATCCCCGGCTGCACCGGCCTCCTGCCGCTCTTTGATTTGCTGGAATTAGCACCCACAAAAAGTCGCCGCCCGACGCTTTTCTGCCCACTCCCCGGCGAAAGCTCCAATTTGAGTTTTAACCCGCGTCGGCCACTCGACTTCGGCGTTTTGGGCGCGACACGTCGCCCAACCGATTTCGGTGTCTTCGCCCCACGCGACGAGCCCACAGGAGAGGCGGTCGCCGCCCCCCCGTCACGCTCATCCTCACTGTCCGAGTCTCCGCGAATTCGCGCCGCTTCGGCCGGCTATACATAATAGTTTAACACGTCACAAACCGTCAGCCACTTAAGAGCCAAAAACATCATTCAAACCCCAAAAATGAAAACCACGGGCAGTAAGACCCAGACGAATACCTTTGGGACGGTGAAGTTGGCGGCCGGGATCATGTCGTTGAGGTACTCAAACTGCGAGTAGTCGATATCTCGATCGTATCCGTACTCTTCCTCGTCGTACTCGATGGGGATGCTGCCCACGGAGCTGGGCGACCCCTGCGGGCTCCACGTGTTCATGATAAACTTGCCCGGCGTAAACTGTGCATTGCAAAAACCGGAGGACACATAACGAGTCAGCTCCCGGTATTGCATGTTACCACTCGTCGCTGTAAACCGCGCACCGCTTTCAACGAATGCACACCCCGTCTACAAGCGAGCAGACGCGCAAGGGAGACGTAGAGTCACGCACCGCGGGAGGCAAGCCGTGAATGTCGCCCAACTCAAAGGTATCGAGTAAAGCAGTCGGTTCGAGCTCGTCGCCATTTTGTTTCAGTAAGTGACGGCGACCCTGCAGAGACGGCAAGTGGCTCGCGTTAGCCCCGCGCGCTCGTTAGCTAAACACGCTAGTGGTGGTAGTGGTAAAGCGGGGGCGTGCGAGTTTGGTATCCTACCGTCCGTTGCTGCGACTCTGGTGTGAAACGGTTACTGCGGTGGTTTGACTTTGGAGTAAGGTCGCCTGATCCGGGGACGTCAGTTGGAAACAAGTATTGCACAGTGCCTTTGCCGTTCGTACGACGGGCATACACGTCAGAGGGCGAGCCAGGGGAGGGCCCCGGCGACACAGGAAGCTTCCCGACAGTGTGGGGGGTTGCGAAGCGCGACGCGCGCGTTCCGCCGAGTGTGTTTCGACGAGATGCGCGCCCGAATGCGCCCGGGGAACGTGGCGTTCCGAAATTAGGGTCTGCGTGACTGAAAAAGACGGGCGAGTGCGCGTAAAACTCGTCGTGTGGGGGTGATGTGGGGTCGTGTTGCCATTGCCCCGGGGACTGGCAAACTGTGACGCTGAGTGGGGAGGCCAGGTGGCAGACGGGGATGCTTCCGGGGGATGGGTCGCCGGCGAGTGGACTCATAGGCGTTGTCACCCTCATCGAGGACGACTCGGCGTGCGGGGGTTGGTGTTGCGCGTAGTACGAGGTAGGGGAGGGCATGGACATGCGAGCCGCTTTGGGTGACATATGCAGTGCCATGGCTCGGACAGCGCGTGGCGAGTGGCAGCTGTCCATCGCCCGCCCCATTAGCTGCACCGCAACGCCGCCGCCGCTGCCTTTCACGTCCGCGGACAAAGGACGCAGCTTGCTGAATCGCCCACCGCCCGAGCCAGACTTTGCTGGCTTGATACCCCCTGGTCCAGCTTCCGGCGGAGATCCATCACTACCGTAGCCCCAACCCCTAGCGGAGGCATCCCTCTCCTGTTTCGTCGCCCGCAGGCAGGCACGGGTACGAAAACGCGAGTCAGGGCCGCGTTTGTTTCGCAATTTTTTGCGTAATAAAATACTCACATTCAGAGTCCGGACAAAGGACTAGATGCCTTTCGAACTGGATCCAGCGAGCGTTGCGCCACTGCGTGACTTACCTCAGGGTAGCGAAGCGCCACCGGCATGTCGCGCAAATACGCTCCTGGTTAGTCCACTTGGACTGGATCCAAATAATTCGTGAGCCTGCAACGCCACAATGGATTACGTCAAGGACTGGGCCGGCTGTGTTGCGAGAGTTGCTGTTATCGACGCGGGACGCTGAGACACGACGCGCCGTTCCGTCTCAGCCTTCCGCGCGTTGTACCCCCTGGTAGGGCGGTAGCCTGGATGAACGTGCCCTAGCGGTGATACCGACCCCTCCAAAGTCTCTGCTGGACTTGCAGTTCCTACCAAGCTGTTGGTGTCGTAAGGGCGGTGCTGATACAGCCGTGCTCGAAAGTCGCCGGTCACGTCTGGTCGTGTCTTCTCACTCTGAAGTACGGCGCGTCTCACTGACGCGTAATCTAATCCGAAAAAAATGGCAGCAGCGTTCGCAGGGCTCTCTACCTTTGACGCGCACGCCCTTGCCTACGCTTTAGATTACTTTCTCGCGTGCGATACTGATGATTCTGATGAAGGGGTGAAGGCGGTGGGTTGTTGCGGCGCGACCGAGGCGGCTGCGTCAGGAGACTCGACGCGCTGTGTTGTCCGCGACGAGCGTTTGACCTGATACGTCGTCGTCTTATTGTCGATTGGATGATACGGCAAATGCTGCGCCACCGCCAGCTGGACGACGACGGCGACGGCGACGGCGAGCGCGCGATGCTGAGCACGCGGAGGGTGATTGATGTACTGCATCTGAAGTACAGTTCTTAAGTACACACCGATTACTGCTAATACACACCGACTACTGTACTGTATGCATTTATGTACTGGTCCCTCTTAGGTGACGTAGCAGTACAGGTAAATGTACAGGAGATATTGACATTAATTAATTACAAGGCAGTTGGTGGCTCGCTTTGCCAAAAGTTTAGTTAGAGTTTTTACTAGAATTGGACTGCCAGGATAGCCAAAGGGCCTTGTACTACACGCATAAAAGAGGGAATCAGGGAGGATGGGTTTGCGTGAGCTGTGCTCGCGCAAAAGGCAGACGGTGGTCTAACGCTGTGTGCGGCGCGTCATGTATAGGGAGTCCATTCTTACTAACGCAACGCATGTAAAGATAGCATGGACGGTTAGACTTGCGAAGCGTCATGGTAACGCTTGCTAGTCTAGCCCCCGTGTAATTTAAACCTCTATAATTTAACTGTATGACCGATCACAAAGTAGTGGGGGGTTCCGTTTGCCATCATGTCGCCGCCTAGCGGGTAATCTGTGGTTGGCCGCCCCAGGGCGTAAGCCAACCAAAGAAGTACCAATCCGCTGTCGCCGGTACGCGACAGCGGTCGATGTAGTCGAGTACGACGCTTGACTCCGTCGCCCATCCGCCGAAAACAGTAATTGTCTACATGTGAACTCCGATATCATGCGCTGCCGTTGTCGCTCCCTTTCGGAGTGACCGCGATATCCACGCGAAGTCGTCCGGGGGGTTAGCCTTGATGTCCTTTAGGAAGAGCTGCATCCATCTCGTAAGGGTGACCGGTGGCCAATTGGCTGGTTTGTCGCGGTTGCCGATCGCTCAGCGATACAACGTGGTCTTGTCGCTCGAAGCCAATTGTAGGCTATCGAAAAAGTCCATAAGACTGGCGACGCAACTATATGGGTGTTAGCTTGGATGGCGCACATGAGTCGGTGTTATGTAGCTTCTCCTCGTTGTCCCTTCCGGTCACGATGGCATTCCACCTTGTTGTGTGGTGACGAGGTCATCAGTAAGGCACGCAATCTATGCCCTAACGCATGAGAAGAAAATGAATAATACAGTGGTAGCGACACATGCTCGTAATAACTCGATAGTGGTTTGTGGTACGTCCGTAGTACCTAGTTGTAGTATGTCGAGGCGGACATCCTATGTTCGTACCATCGCGAGAAGTACAACCTTGGCATGTATTTGTACGCGGATGAGCGTAGGCAAAATGCTCACCTGTGACGCTGCTAATCCTTTGCGTACGCGTGCGACCAGGTCGCCCAGTGCGACTAGCTCGCGTGCGTGGTCCATGTATAAGTTGTTGACCGCCGAGAGGTAAAGCTGTAATCTCGAAGCCTTGATCGTGCCGAGGTTGCCAAGCCATGTATCAAATCCGGCCATCGTAGCGGGGTTGCCGGCTAAGGGGGATAGCTGTTGGTCTTCGCAGAATTCGAAGTACCGCTGGATAGTAGTGCCGTACATAACGAAAGTGTTGGGCGCCGAAGCGGCTATAGGTAAGCTGGGTGTTTGTGCACCGAGAACGCCCGAGCCCAGAGTCCGTGACATATACGGGCGCATAGAATTAGTCAAAGGGTTGGTACACTTTGTAACCCCGACGTTATACTTTCGTACAAGTTTGCGTGTAGCTCGTGAGCTGGGTCGCGTTACAGGTGGGCCATGTCCTCTAGCGAAGGCAGCTAACGCTGACCTAACGGCTCCGCGCTAAAGGGAATACGGAACACAGTAACGGGCCAATGACGTTTGCCTTGCATACCTCGTCCGGTTCGTCGACCTAGACGAAACAAGTTCTCTTGGGGTAAGAAGGTGGGTTCTTTCACGGCCATCTCGGTGAGTGCCCGGTACCACACCTTGCCCGTCCATTTGGGAGCGATCATCGTAGTTGATGCTCCACTGTGACGTAGTTTGAGTACGAGGTTGGGTAGTAGGGGCCACGGGGGTTGCACCAATTGTTTTCGCAAAACCATTGTGAGTCCGGAAGGTGTAGAGCGTCCAACACCTCGCAGGTGGGATCGAGCCATCGTGCGTTGTAGCGTGGTAGAAGCATGTTGAGCGCAGACGCGAAGCGATCGATGTTGTGTGGGCCGTATCGGGAGTCGAGTTCCGCGAATAAAACGGGGTCGAGTTGCCAATCGTCGTTGTCGAGGTGTCCTCTGAGTCGGTCTACCCAAACGCTCGCCGCCGATCGGATGTAGTGGGCTTTAACGTTGATACCGTTCGCGTCCAAGAGGTGCCGGAGCTGGACCCTCCTCGCCTCACTCCGAGACAAAGCCACACACATCACAGACCCTCACACATATAAACAAGCATACTGTGATTTCTCTGCCCGCAAAGCACACGCCTCCCTCCTCCCCCGCCTCACCCCCCTCTGGAAAAACACGCTTACGGTAGGTGGTGCTAGTTTGGAAAGCTTAATTGAGGCATAAATATGTGTCTGCTAGTTATGCATTTAGTGTAGAAACGAAATAACAAAGCATGGCGCAGTTGTACATGTACACATCCCATCGAAATGTCATGCACTTAACGCATTTACCTGCACCTCTGCGTAGTACTTTATCGACACAATTTCCATCGCTATCTGTCATCCAAATAATGTTCTAATACTTTGTACATGTACCCATGAAGCTTCCTAATCATGACGTCGTTTTTTGCAGAACGAAATCTATTATGATGGTGAGCTAACGGACATACAAAATTTACGAACATACAAACATACAAATCCACAAATATCGAGACACACAAATGTCATGTAGATATGATAGTTGAGAGCAAGCCCAATGAATCGCTAGCGACCAAACACAATGTCCCATCTAGAGCGCGATAAGCACAATCCACAAATGAAAGACGCGATGGAAGGTGGAGTAATTCGACCCATCCATATTGAGTTCGGCTTTCTTTTCGTGCGCAGTTCAAAGTTGATGGCTCACTTCGATTGTGCATTGAATACCGTGGCCTTAACGAGGTCACGCGTAAGGACGCGTACCCCCTTTTACGTTTGAATGATACCCTCGATTACCTAAAGGACGCGAATTTTTACACGCATCTCAACTTAGCGTCGGACGTATAGCAAGTTCGAGTACGCGAGGAGGACATCCAAAAGCGGTAGTTCATACTCCTTATAATCTTATGGAGTGGATCGCCATGCGAGTCGGCTTATGCAATACTCTAGCTACGTTTCAACGGATGATAAATGCCATCATGCGCAACTTTTCACACAAGTTCGTTACGGTCTATCTCGACGACGTTTGAGTCTACAATCGAGCATTTGAGGGGCACCTAGAGGACATGCGTCTGGTTCTTCATCGACTTAAGGAGGCTGGCTTGAAGTTATGTCTTTAGAAATGCTTCTTCACTCTTCAAGAAATGTAGTATTTAGGCTACATTGTGTCAGAAGGCAAGCCCACAACACCTTTACCCACATTCCCAACGCGCCACAATTCTCGAGATCATCCTACCCCATTGGAAAGATAAATTCTACGAACACACCAACTCTCTTCTTTACAGCCGGTATTAGAGACCGGGGAAAACTAGCAAAGTGCTAGTTTTCGGCGGGAAACTATCTTTGTCGCGGATTCTCTTCACATACAAGCCCTATGCGAGCTGTTACCGCCGCCCCTACATAGGCGATGGAACTCCCACCCAACCCTCTCTCAAGCCCCCTATCGTCGCCCGTCGACCACTCCTCCAGCTCCTACCATGCTCCAAACGCTTCCTCGACTTTTCCTCTCATATGCCGATCCTATACTTTCACCCTATACTTATCAACTCGATCCGCATCACCTCCGGCAACCCCCGGCCGTCCCTTGGCCAGCAGCTCACCTCTCAAGGACATACTCAGACAGACCTACTGAATTAGCAGCTCGCTGCACCAACAGCCCCACCCTCTCGCCCAGACCGGCTTCCCACCCGGAAACACTACGTGTGCGATTTTCAGCCCCGACGGAGTCCGTGCTGGACAGCGCGCGCTCCCACAGCCGAAACTAACGCCACAGACGCACTCGTCTCCAGCAATACTCACCATAGATCTTGCCATCGCCGCACAGGCCCAACCCATACAGATGGATTGCACCGACGAAACCCCAATACAACATAAACCCCTTGCCCACCGAGACAGCCTCGACGCAGGCCCATACCAACCCTCCAGCGGCATCCCTAGCCCACAGCCCAACTTCCCGCTACATGGGCCTCGACAGTACAAGTTCCACTCTCTTCCCCGCCAGCCCACCCGTCTCTCGCCGCCTACAAGGATTTATCCAACCGGGCGCGCCAACTTAACATGCATGTCGTGCCCCGGCCCCTCGCGAAACCTCCTCACTTGGCAGTAACCGGCGAAATTTCTGGGACTCCCGCAGCCGACCCGGTGGTCCTCAAATTAAACAAGCTAACACGCCCACTTATTGCGCTCAGCAAGTCTATGTCCACCACAACCAGTAACAAATTATCGAGAAGGCTAACAAACGCCGGGGAGTCAAGCTACTTCCCGACAACGTTATAATGTGCTCCCAACTGAACCCCTTTGAGCCCAAGACACATGAAGGCCGCCGTAACTCCCCCCCAAGACTACCGGCACAATGCTCATCCGCCTTCACCGCCGACAAGTGCTTGATGAACTTCTACACCGACAAAACCACTCCCAAGAGCACAGTTGGGTCCTTACATACCACGAAGGTGGCCCCTGCGAGACCTCTATCCAAGAGCCCCCCCACCCCAACGACGCCGAGAAAGGGGATCATCATACTTGGTTATCGGGCCATGAACTCCAAGGCCTTAACAATTATCAAGCCAAAGACCTCTTCCTCTCTGCCCTAGCCTGCCTATGGGACGACGGCTACACCCAACTTCAAGACGTCGAGAGTACCCTCTACAATGCGTCAGACGAGGCATGGAAAGAATACGAGGCTACAAACATCCCCCCTTTTCCAAGCCCAATGGTCTCCCCCCCCCTCGCGGAACTATCATGCATGCCTTCGAGCCACGGGACGTCTACAAGCCATATGGTCCTAGCCCGGTGGCCCGACTCGAGGTAGTATCAACGCAATACGCCCATAGCATTATCGATGTCCCATAAGATACTCTACTAGCCTTTCCTATTGGGGTTAGATTCGCCCACTTCGCAATGAGCGGCATGGCCCCAATACGAAACAAGCTACCGGATGACTACGCCCCTACATGGGATCGAAAGTTCTACCGAGGGGGGCACGACTGCCGCATGGTCGACCTTTCCGACTTAACCGACTTCGTCCTACCCCTTGCAGACCAGATGGCCACAACGGTCACCGACTCCATCAACTACCACATCGACACGGTAAGGGGCATATCTTGCCTACACGCTTTACACTCCACCCTCATAGCAGCAAGGATCGACGTCACCAAATTCCCTGCGGAGGCGACACTCATTGCCGACAGACCCGACGGGGTCGGAGCCAACGCTATGGGCAACGAGGCCGCTAACTTTACCGACACCCGAAAGGTGGTCCTTAGCCTCACCTCCCCTCTTCCTTTCCTAGACGTCAATAGCCTCCGAAAGATCACTATCCACATGATGCCCAACTATATTAACCCCCGGTTTTGTCGTATCTACAGAGTTCCCAAGCCCATGCTCGGGGAAGGCGAAGTCCTCCCCCCCAAGTCTATCCCCAATATCCAAGCCGCCCTTAACCGCATTGACCTAGTGACTGGCGTCGTCCAGGACTCTACGTGGACCTCCAGCGGCCTTCCCCTCCCGAAAAATCACCCCCACGCGCTACCGCCACATTATTGAACGACACAATACCATATCTGCTACGGTCGCTATGTGCGCTCACAGCGCGAGCCTTATCAAAGGCTCGGCCAAACTCGCCACACCGGTTGATCGCTCGTACTACCTCGATCGGGCTATCGACAAGCTACTCCGCCTTCATAAACTTCTCCCCGCACCTGGCCGGAGGCTCAACGTGCGGACAACACATCACAGCCTACTGACACTACCGACGCTTTCGACACTGCCGATCGGCCCCACTTCTTCCTCGTTGCAGACGAACAACATAACGACCGCCCTATCGCCATGGAGGCGGACACTCACCCTATAGACACATCCAAAGAAGTACCGTGGCCGCTAGTTCGCCCTACTAAGCGTCGTAACCATGAACCACCCGTAGACTCGCATGATACGGAGGCTTACGAACATTATATTATCTCCATGCGACTCGCGCTCCGATTAGCCTTTCCCAACTCCCGTCAGACACTTGGAGAAGAATATGCGGCTCAGCATGCCAACGCCCCCCTCGTGCTCTCCTCGCCCGGCGAAAAGATACCCCGCCCATACCGTGACTCCCAAAGCTCCCTTCTCCCTCCGTCCCTCGTTCAACACCCTCCACGCCCGAACGCCCTCCCCCTCCCCCACTTGAGCCTGCCGTGGCGGACGTCTCCCTTAACGGTATACCATGTCGATCCGAACCAACCCAACCCCCGGTAGCTGCCCACTCAGCAGGGGGGGCGCCTATGATAATCACCCGCGCCTCGACCTAAACCACGGTAGGAATAATTAACTGTGGGACGTCTATGACTGCCTTAACCGTGCTTTCCAAGTGGCGTGCGAACAGAGTGTGAGGGAAGACATGGGAACTAGTAGGCATGTCCCTTAGCAAGGCGATCGGAGTTAGCGATAGGACTAACTCTAGGCTGTCTCTTTTTCCATGGTGATAAGGAATTCTATGGATTTCACAACGGGACTTTACCGCCGAGTAGTATGTATTGCAATTTCTTTTATACTCTGGCTTTGTCGGAATTTGATTATACTCCCATATACGTTTATAATGACTTAGTCCCTAGCAGTATTTAGGATTAGGGATGCCGGCTTATATATTGTATTCCATGTTGCAGATGGCATATGCAAGAAGGCCCTTAGACAGCAGCCGCCAAGCGCGTTAGCGGTAAATGTTGTAAATCATTTTCATTTTTATTTTCATTTTCATACGAACACGTCAACTACATTTACTCCCATGCAAGCATCACAATTGTTTCAACCCTCCAAAACGACGCTGTAACTTCCTTCTTTCCGACCAACACACCGGTAAACCCGCCCCCACTCATTTTGGCACCAAATGGAATATTGACATACATACTTGTCGCAAAGCCCCTCGTTATTACCAGTCTCCCACCTTACTTTGCAGTCGCCGCTTAACACAACACATTAATTATATCTACCACACCCACCTAACCCCCTCTCTTTCCTCACAACAATACCCCGCCACATACTTTTCTCATACTCCCCCCACGTAGCATGCATCTACTACTTTTGCCCAGCCCCACTCACCCTCTCACGTATCCGCTTGCACACATAGCACAATTTACCCATATCCCCACATGTTGCAACCTCGCGTGGTGCTCGACTGACTGCATTCGCTCGTCTTTTCGGACGGCTGCAAAAAAGGTTGGCCCCACCCTTCCCGGATGTGGCGGTTAGCCTCTGAAAGCTAAACGCTAGCACAAATCTGTTCTAGTCTGTCTAGCTCTGTGTCGTAAGATTGCAAAATGATGTTGTCGAGAGGCAATTGGTGAAAGATGTTTCACTGCTGTACTTGGGCAGTAGATGTTGTAAATGAACAAAGGAATTGTTAAAAGGTTCTGTCACCTCCCTCTACTGCACTGGGCTTAAATAGGTTTCAGCCCAGACTAGTTACGCCTGCAAGCTTCGCTTACGTGTCAGGCGCTAGTGCTGCTCAACCGTCGTCATCTGTCCTCGAGACGCGGACTGCCTAGCATTGGGTTTCACGACGCGGCTCCTTCTGCATTGAAGAGCTCGTTCTGGCGCGTCATCTGGCTAGTTAGATTAATTATGCATATCTGTACGTACCGGGAGGTACTTGGTCGTACTGTAGCATCAGCACCATTACAATATTGCAGTAGCGACGTACCCACGAGAATACGTCCGTCCTGTGGAAAAGCACGAATTGGAATCCGTAACGAGTACCTGTACAATGTCCTGCAATGTACTGTTGCAGGACTGTACTCGTCACACTCGTACCCTCCCCCTCTTGACAGATCAATGAGGCCGCCGCGAGGCAGACCTCCGTGGTTCTTGGCTCCTTTACTGAAGCAGTTACTGGGACTCAGGAATGCGCGCTGGGAAAGCGTGCATGAAGTCAATGTACGCCTGAGTCTTGGCGAACTTGCGCCATTGGGACGTCTCCAAGAAATCTTGTAACGCAATTGTTCGATGCACCTCATTCAACCGGTGCCAGACAGGTGGAATGTCGTCATCACTGAAGTGCGTCATGAAGAGTAAATATTTGCCTCGTCGTCCAGGTAACGACTTGATGCACACAGCAGAGATGTGAGAGACGTCGAACTCCTCGTCGTCTCCTTCAGGGACAGTCACCGGGACAGCTGGCCGTAGTTGAGCGGTAGAGCAGGGTCGTAAGTTGTTAACGTGGAACACAGGATGTAAGCGTACTGTCGCTGGCAGTTTTAATATGTAACTGTGTTTTCCAATCTGCTCCTCCACTGAAAAAGGGCCAAGCTGTCTGTCTCTGAGTTTCCTGTTCGGTTGTCCTCGCAGAAAAAGATTTGCTGTGACGACTGACACCTTGTCTCCCTTAGCGAAGTGTGGCGCTGTAGACGGTTCTGTGTGCGCTTGCATTTCGTCCTTGTGTAGCTGTAACACTGAGCGTACCAGGGTGTGCACTTCCTGTAACAATTTCAACCGTTCTGTTGCGTCTTGCGAAAAAGGAATCGATGGTCGCATGCTGAAGAGCAGGTCAGGAGGCTCCTCAGGAGAAAAACCAAAGTTAGCCTCGAACGGCGTGTGCTCAATTCCGAGTGCACGCGAAGCGTTGTACGCAAACTCCACTTGCGGTAGAAGTGTGGACCAGTTAGAGCCATCATAGCAACAGAAGCAACGAAGAAGCTGCTGAAACGTGCTGTTCACGCGCTCTGTCAAGCCATCTGTTTCTGGGTGTCGGCTGGTAGACATGTTCAGTCGCGTTCCAAGGCGTCTCCACAATGTCTGCCAGAAGGCGCTGACAAATTTCGGGTCGCGGTCGCTGATCAGCACACGGGGCAGTCCATGTAAACGATAGACTCCCTGTAAAAACAAAGTTGCAGTTTCTTCGGCAGTAATCGACTCTGTGCATGGCAGAAAATGGGCCATTCGAGTTAGATGGTCTACTACAATCAGCACACTGTTAAAGCCGTTGCTCTCAGGCAAGTGTGTCAGGTAGTCAAGACCAACTGTGTGCCACGGTCTGGGTGGAACAGGTAATGGGTAAAGAGTCGCAGCCATCTGCGGTCGAATCTTCGCTCGTCGGCACACGACGCAGCGTTCACAAAAATCTTTCACGTCTTGGCGGATTCGTTTCCACCAGAATCTGTCGAGTGCTTTAGCAAGAGTGCTAGCAACTCCTCTGTGACCGGCTGACGAACTTTCGTGCAGCTCTGCGATCAATCTCAGTCGGAGCTCAGAGTTCTGTGGAATACAGAGGCGATTGAGACGCCAAAAGTACCCGTCTCTGGCTTCTATCCGGCTGTCTCTTGTCCACTCACCATCGTCCCCATAAAACGAATCTCGTGAGAACCCCTCGCGAATGAGATCAGCGAACTCAGGGCTCAGCTGCAACGCGTCAACAGTCAGTGAATTTAACTGTGCGTCTTCAAACAGCAGCTGGGACTTCCGTCGTAATTCTCGATCTGACGGAACCTCGCCATCCCAAAATAAGGGTACTGTGGCCTGAGGTACGAAGTCTGGTCGCCGGCTTAACGGGTCAGCTTCGTTCAGAGCTCCCTTGCGATATGCAAGTGTCATCGAGCCCACAAACGGTTGCAAATCCCGCAGGTATCTTGCTTGCCGCTTGTTCAGCCTGTTGTTCGGTTGCCTGAGCAGGTGCCGCAGTGTGTCGTGGTCTGTTACGACAAGGAACTTAGAACAGCCTTCAAGATAGCACCTCCAATGCTTGACAGCTTCGCATACGGCCAAAGCTTCTAAGTCGTACGCAGAGTAAGTGTTACCACGCTCAGCTGGATTCAGCTTACGCGCCCAGTAAGAGACTGGTTGAAGACCGCCTCCTTGGTCTTGCAACAGGACTGCTGCAATCCCCACTGTTGAAGCATCTGTAGCTACGGTGAACGTCGCGTCCGAGCCGACCTCCGGAAGGATCAGGCATGGCGCGGAAATGAGCCGTAACTTGAGAGTCTCGAAGGCTTCCAAACAGGCAGGCGTCAGCGTAACCTTCTGTGGCTGGGACTTCCGCAGTAAGTCCGTCAATGGAGCCGTAAGGTCGCTAAAATGGTGTATAAATCTCGCATAGAAGTTGCAGAACTGTACGAAACTGCGAACCTCCTTCTGCGTCTTGGGCACTGGCCAGTCTGCAACGGCCTCGACTTTCTTTGTGGAAACCGAAATTTTCCCGGCTGACACAGTGTAGCCCAGATACTCCATTTCTTGCAATCCGAAGAAGCATTTCTTAAGGCGTAATTTCAGCCCTTCCTCCTTGAATCGCTGTAGCACTAAACGCAGGTGTTCCAGGTGCTCTTCCAGAGTTCGACTGTAGATACAGACGTCATCCAGGTAGACTGTCACGAACTTATGTAAAAAGTCGCGAAGAATGTCGTTCATCATCCTCTGAAATGTAGCTGGTGCGTTACACAGCCCAAACGGCATGGCGACCCATTCCATTAAGCCATCAGGGGTCTGAAAAGCCGTCTTGTGAACGTCCTGATCACGCACTCGAACTTGCCAAAATCCAGAAGCGAGGTCGAGGTGTGTGTAAAAATTCGCGTCCTTAAGTTCGTCAAGAGTGTCGTCCACACGCGGTAGCGGGTAAGCATCTTTACGCGTAACCTCGTTAAGACCGCGGTAGTCAATGCACAGACGTAGCGAGCCATCAGCTTTCCGCACAAAAAGAATTGGCGAGCCGAATTCACTGTAGCTGGGGCGTATCAACCCAGCTTCCACTGCGTCTTTAAGCTGTCGATTAAGCTCAGCGCGCTCTGCGGGTGACAATCTGTTCAGACGTTGACGTCGCATCGGGCCAATTGTTTCAATGGGATGATCCCACTGTCGGCTTACAGGTGGAGAGTCGACAGGTTGCAGTAACTCCGGGAAGTCATCAAAGAGTAAAGACCGGAAGTTATCACGTTGTTCTGCTGTTAGTTCCTCTCCAGTGTGAAAGTCTGTCGTTTGTTCAGCGACTGACGTAAGTTCAATGACGTAAAAATCAGCATGACGTCCTCTGCTGCGGCGCGTCTTGCGCATAAGCTTCTGAACTTTCGTAGACGACAGGAGTAGACACTCAGGGCGTCGTTCCTCGAGTGTAGTCTCCACAGCTGTGCCGTCCATTAGTGTAAAAATTCTGGTTGTACCAAATTGTAAAGAGGCCTGTTCGTCATCAAGCCATGGTAAACCCAGGATTAAATCAGCTGTATGTAAATCACGTAAGACGTAGAAAGTCCGTTGAAATTCGTGTCGAGCCAGCTCAAAAATGACGTCGCAGACTGTCGTAGAAGTCACTCGTTGTCCATTAGCGAGTCGAACTGGGGTTTTACTGGCAGACTTCCGAGTCTGTAAAGCAAAGCGTCGTACAAAGTCCTCTGACACAAAATCAAGTGTCGCAGCACAGTCCACTAATCCAGAAATTTGTTGTCCGCCATCAGGAGTTTTCACAGTAAGCTCAGTCCGAATTAACGGGCGAGCTTCCGTGAGGTCAGTCAGTAGGGCTGTAGCTGTCGAAGAAAATTGTCGCAGCGTAGCGATGGACTGTTCCGAGTCGTCTGTTGGTACTGGTACCGAGCCAGGTTGATCAGGTGCTGTAGGTTCTGGTGAGTCGTTAAACGCACAATCTGCGTCGACTAACCACAGCTGTACAGGCCAAGGGGCTGGAGCAACCACCTCCTGTTGCGCTGGGTTCTCCAGTGACTGACGTGTAAAAAGCTGTGTCCTTGCTGGGAATTCTTGATAGAGTTTCCAGTGCTTAGTCACCTGAGTAAATTTCGCCCACTTCGGTAGTACAAATACAGCCATCGTAGATGTCGGAGATGTTCGACGACAATCCTCATAATGTTGCGCAATCTGCTCAGCTAACTCCCAGGGTGGGTTGATGAACACCCTCTCTCCTGTTAAGTCTCTGTCTAGAATCGAGTCACTCGGCGAACAGTGAGGTAAGTCACCGTGCGAGTTAAGACCTTCATCATCAGCACATCCCTCCAACGTGAAGTTGAATCGTGCATGCAGAGGGTCAAAGACTGAGTCAACCAGTTTCCAATCAACTGAACGTCTGGTTACAGGTTTACGACTCTGTCTCTGCTTAGTCTGACGACGACGACCTGCTACTTGCGTTACAGGTGTCGCAACTGTAGTCGATGGAGATGTCGAAGGAGTCTCGACGACCTCTGTCGCTAACAGTGTCTCAGAATGAACAGTAGATGTAGCCGGCTGCTACTGTTCATTTGTAGAACAGCCTTGCCACCATCATTGCTTCTTAGGTTGCATTGGTGCCTTGCCTTTGAACTCCGGGCATTGGAACAAACGGTGTCCCTTCTTGTGGCACTTGAAGCAAAGTCCTTCGTCCATGTGTCGCTTACGCTCCTCAGCTGTCATTGCATTTGCGATTGAATTAAAATCTTCGCGGCCGGATGTTTGACCACGTCCACGATTGTTGCCACTACGACCACCATTGTTACCACCTCCACGTCCACGTCCACGGCCTCGTCCACGGCCACCCTTGTTACGTTTCCAGACGTTAGAGGCTTCCTCAAAAGGGTCTTCAAGGTTGCGCTTGCGAGAGGACTGGGTAGATGGTCCAGCAGCAGACCTTGCATTGCCTAGTTCCGGCGAGTCTGTCACGACGTCATTCAGAAAGTTTTGTAGTTCCGCGAGCGTAATATGATAACCTAGTTAGCTAACCCACGTAACCAAAGTGAAGTAACTCACTCTTGTGCTTCTCAGCACGAAGTAACCCAGTCTGTGCAGGCGTAAGTGTCAGACCGTCAGTGTTGATGGTTTCCGGGACGACGTAAGTGCCATCCGGATTAACTGTCGACTGTTCCAAAACAGCCTGCTCGACCTGAGCAGGTGTACGTAAGTTGCTCGTAGCAAACAGGACAGGAATAGACGCTGAGTACACGTAGACAAGCTGTCGTCCTTGAGATAGCGTAACGTTAACAGGTTCACCACTCAACAGCGTCAAATCATCCGGTGTCAAAACAAGACCGGTCTCTTCGTGTAACTCGCGAATAGCAGCGTCGACAGGCTCTTCGTTAGGTAAGACAGAGCCAGCAGGGAACCAAGTTCTACCAGAACGAGGCTCACGCTGAAACACCAACTTCAAGTCCGACCGTTTAGTTCCTCCAACGTGAATTACCAACACCACGTAATGACCAGCTCCAAGAGAAGCCATCTCAACTCAATCAAACAACGTCGAGCAGTTCAACGAGCGAACGAAAGCGTGCGTCGACCAAAGAGCTCCGAAACCAGTGTGGCGGTTAGCCTCTGAAAGCTAAACGCTAGCACAAATCTGTTCTAGTCTGTCTAGCTCTGTGTCGTAAGATTGCAAAATGATGTTGTCGAGAGGCAATTGGTGAAAGATGTTTCACTGCTGTACTTGGGCAGTAGATGTTGTAAATGAACAAAGGAATTGTTAAAAGGTTCTGTCACCTCCCTCTACTGCACTGGGCTTAAATAGGTTTCAGCCCAGACTAGTTACGCCTGCAAGCTTCGCTTACGTGTCAGGCGCTAGTGCTGCTCAACCGTCGTCATCTGTCCTCGAGACGCGGCCTGCCTAGCATTGGGTTTCACGACGCGGCTCCTTCTGCATTGAAGAGCTCGTTCTGGCGCGTCATCTGGCTAGTTAGATTAATTATGCATATCTGTACGTACCGGGAGGTACTTGGTCGTACTGTAGCATCAGCACCATTACAATATTGCAGTAGCGACGTACCCACGAGAATACGTCCGTCCTGTGGAAAAGCACGAATTGGAATCCGTAACGAGTACCTGTACAATGTCCTGCAATGTACTGTTGCAGGACTGTACTCGTCACACGGACCTGCATCGATACAGCCCGCGACCGACACCATCATCATATTATTTGTGTATAATTCCACCCCACCCTCTCACACCATTAACCGCGCCGGGCTCGCGGGCATTGACACAGGTCTCCATTTAGGGTTCGTATCCCTACTCACCGATAGCCCTTGCTCCTTGCAAGTCACCCACGTCTAAATGAGATACCCTACGCCCTTCCGATATATGGCTAAGGATCAAGTGACTTTTCTGGATGTTGATGGTGCTGATATTTAGAGCCTTCGATGTTGATGGCATTGGTCTCTCCGAGTGTCGATGTTAATGAGATTGATAATTCAAAACTTTGAGATGAATTTCATGCCAGTACTACTATCGCCGATCCATCGATATTTGGGATGATATGTCAACATTTTCGACAATGAGAATTAACATTTTCTGTTAATCTCGATAGCTGATGGTGTCAATGGTAGCGTTATTACCATCGCGTTGATGTCGATGTCACAGCCTCTTGAAGCGAAGGCACCATCAGCGGAAGGTGGTGATACAATCGACACGGCAGGAAAGGCTGATCCCTAGCTTCATTCGAGTACCGCATCCACTGCAAAGTCCTCGCATGTATCTTATAAATGCTTGAATCTCGTACCGCAGCCGGCCATCGTGCACACTTCGGTAAAATTAAGGAACATATCAATTCCGCGAGAAATGAACTCGCTGAGACGTTAGCCATTCAAGTCGGGGATGCAGGACCACCCGACAATAATGCTAGGGATCCGTCATTGATACATTGTAGATACCATCTATCACCATCACGGAAATATCCTCCATTGATGGTGCCCTCGATGCACTAGGCTGTGATATTGACATCAACATGATGGTAGTAGCTGTACTATCAATACCATCAAGTGTCAAAATTGATGGAATATCACAACTATCAATGTCCGATACATTGATATATCTTATAAAATATCCATACGTTGACGAGGATATTGGCATGAAATGCCATAAATCTCAATTTGTCGAAATATCAACCCCATCAACATCGACATTCTGCCGAGATGTCGACACCATCAACATCGACATTTCAAGACATTACGACCACCAACATAGACAAAATTCACTTGATCTCTAGCCATATTCCCGGACAACTAAGGTCCACATGCAAGGTCCACATATGGTCAGATTGGGTAAATCCAGAGGTTTGCTACCCTACCCTCCATGTGGACGGGATAGTAGCCCATGCGGTTAGTATCACCGTTATTAGCGACGCGTCACCCCTCCAGCACAACGATATTGTACGGGCAGGGTGGCGCGACCAACCAACTAAACAACCTTCACCAACGGACAGCTCTAGCTGGGCACTAGATACCAACAACCCTTAAGCCGGTGCGTTCTCCGAGTACCAGCACTCTCTGCTTTCGCGCTCAGCCCATCTAGGCCTCGCGCGAACGCAGTCTCGACTCTCGTAGTCGAGCAGGGTGTCAGTACTTGTTCTTTTCGTTTTGATACGCAACCGTGCGTCACAAGACACTTCCATATGGTTCTTGTTACACCGCATTCCGATATGCAGCCCGTGATTACCACACCTCGACACATCGCCGAGGACACTCTCGCTCAGCTACACGTAACATAACTAATCCAAACGGCATGCGAGGCTTTTGAACTCCGAATTTCTGCGCAGATCAAGGCGAATTCGTTCGCCTTACCGGCCCAGATTCAGCAGGTCAGAAACCAATCTACACGTTTGGACCAGCAGTCCATTCCCGCTGTCGCAACCAGTGCGGCAGAGGGTGGAATGGAGGCCCTTGCGCCACCTTTCGACTCGCTGCACGACGACCGCGGCCTACTCGCGTCCAACGTCGTTGACTTCACTCCCGTCCGTGAAGTAACAGTCTTCGAACCTAGTTCCAAGACTTGGCCTAACGCAATCGCTACCCGGAGCGTCTCCCTCCTAAAGCCACCCGTCCACGGTGACTCTTTCAGCGATAACTCAACCGCCCATGCCGCCGTCGCGGTTCCATGTGTGCATCAGTCTACTACCACTCCGCCTCGCGCGAGTCATACCGTTCTTGGGCATCGACTCCAACCTTCCCCCACTCCAAGGCTACCGCCAGCCGCCTACCGCCAGTGGCGCACCCGCTTGCGCCTTAGCATCCCCTTGCGCCCGCCGGCCGACCCTGACCCTTACACACGCCCGGCAGTCCCGACGCCGTTGGTAGTTCGCTACCGGCATATCAGGTCCCCTTTGAGGTCGCACGCCCACGCTTCTACACCGGCAGGCACCACAGTGCCCTTCCGCGACCACCACCGGACCCGGACCCGGACAAACGTCACGCGCCTACGCCGTTGACGCCACCCGACCCCGCCCAAACTAACTCTATGAAAAGCCGGACAACATCACCGTTTTCGCGGCGAGTCAGCACCACACGTATTGGCGGCTTTTCAGCGCCTAGCGGCGAAACCTCGGTGGCAGCACATGCCAACCCCTTCCACTACAGCGCTACCACAGTCGCGCCGAGTTCAACCGAACTTGTCTACACGACGGCTACGGCAATTTCCACCGAAATCTGCCGAACCCGTACCGACAATGACGACACTACCCTCCCCGGTCCTTTCTGGACGCGATTCGCCGGCCACCGCTACGTACTTCGCCGACACGACAGACTCCACGTCCTCAGCCAGCCCGCATCAACTACTCATCTTCTCAAGAGTGCTCGTGTGCGACCGTTCGCAGCAACTCGCCCGATTTTCGCGCCTGTTCCGGGCACAACCACGGCGGCGCAACAAGCGCCTACCTACAGGGCTGCCGCGCTACATCTCTACAGGCGGCGCTACACCTCACCACGACAGCAAACTTTCTCTGCGCGCTCTACACCGCTTCTACTTCACCCCCCGCCTACTCGGGAGGCCATCGCAGCCGACAACGCGTCCGACATGGCGAACAATTTTATTCGGCGGGGAAATTACAAGACTTGCAACACCTACGCAACCGGCAACGCACAGCGCCTCCGCGCCCCTGACGTCCTCTACGAAGACCACGCGGACACAAGCCTCCTTGCTGACATTGCGCCCTTTACGCGCAATCCCACGCGACCGCTGCGCTTGGGACAGAGCCAACTCGTACCCTGGCGGCGGGCACACAACGCCCCCAAGCTGTTTTCGATTACTCCCGGCCTGAGTGCTCACGCCAACCTCTACTCACACAACTCGCGGCCAACTTCAGAACCATACCCCGGCGGTACAAGTAGCCACTTTATGCCCAGCCCACAGCTGAAGCTTTCGCCGCTGACGCCTTCCCCGACACGTCGGCCTTCCCGGCATCACAGGTATGCTGGTATGCTTTTGCGTGCGCCATCCTCCCCGGCATTTTACGTACACGCCTTAACTACTACTACCGGCGCCGAGCACTTGCCTTTTCCCGCCTGCGCCGCTATTTCCTCCAGCGACAGCACTTGCCTGCCCCCGACACGCGGCGCCTGACCTTTGCTCAGTGACAGCGGGGCATATTTCCACTGAAGACACGAAGAGGCCGCAGTTCCGCGACCGCCTACGCCAATACCGGATGCAAGCAATGCTACAGCGCCAATCAACAGCCGGCTAGTGCCGAATTTTTACACACCCGCGCCGCTACTGCCAGCCCACAGCGGCCACCTCCCAGGCCCGACAGCGTTCGTCTACAAGTGGCCTACCACCCGTTCGCCAACCACCGGTGCTGGCCAACTACGGGTACGTACCTGCGTTCCGCTACCCCGTCGCACGTGCCGCACCACCCACTGTCGCCATGGCGGGTCGCCACGGCCCGCGCAGCGTCTTCTCCAATCACGCTGCCAGCCCCGCTCAACTCTTGACTTCCAAAACAAAACCCACTACAATCAATCGCACGGCCTCAGTCCGGGCAACGCTGCGCTTTCTCGCCACAGCGCCACGCATCCCCTCCCGCTCCCCGCTGGCCGTGCTGACGCCCCCCACGCCGCGACACTCAATGCACCCGCGCAAGCCTTTGGCTTTATCATCCTGGCAAACGTGCCCTCGGGTAAATGGTCATATTGGGTAAATCCAGAGGTTTGCTACCCTACCCTCCATGTGGACGGGATAGTAGCCCATGCGGTTAGTATCACCGTTATTAGCGACGCGTCACCCCTCTAACACAACGATATTGTACGGGCAAGGTGGCGCGACCAACCAACTAAACAACCTTCACCAACGGACAACTCTAGCTGGGCACTAGCTACCAACAACCCTTAAGCCGGTGCGTTCCCCGAGTACCAGTGTTCTCTGCTTTCGCGCTCAGCCCATCTAGGCCTCGCGCGAACCCACCCACCCATCCCTATATAATCACGCGCTAATCTTCCCCCTGGCCATGCCTGTGAGGGTCTTTTGGCCATTTTGTAAGCAAGCTGACATCTTTGGCAAACGTGCCCTCGGGTAAACATGGTATATGAACAGGATAGGCGATTTGACATGCGTAGCCCTACACACTCACCCCCAGACCCAAGGGGCCTAGGAAAGCTACCAATACACCAACATTTAATCCGATTCTCGCAAATTCAGCCACACTCACGCATACCCCACTCGCCAATTCCACCAACACACGGTGCTCTATTAGCCCGAGCCGCTGCGGACGGCGCCGACTGCGCATACCACATTAAGACCCCACCCCACAACGATAACTTCAAACACAATGAAGCAAGAGCTTATGTGGGCTAGGCTATCATCATTGACCCCCACCCTTTGCTGCCCGTGTGCAGTCAATTCACTTGCAACAAAGCCATGGCGGGCACATGCTTCTCGATGTCCGGCCCCCGACATGATAACCATAAAATTACCTACAGCTTCTCCTCTCCCTACTTGAACACAATAACAATGGACATTGGGAAGCTGTGCTGACTTCATGATCAAACCCATAAAGATATTTCTACCCTCTCCCCATTCCCCACCCCTCATGTCGCTCGACTTTCATCCCCTTACGTGTCTCACTTGCACACACACATGGTAGACAACGGCGAAGTTGCATGCACCGATTCCTTGACATCGTGCCCCGCTGCCCTCCCGGAAGATTTCCTCCCCTCAGTCTACAGTTCAAACCCGAGCCCATAAATAAACCCGGCTTCATTGGCACCCTCGAACTCCGAATCGTCGGACATATTAACAATGATCGCCTTTACTTTTAGATGAAAACGTTTTGAATCGGCAAAAGGGATTATTTCACCGACAACCACCTCTCGACCAATGCTCAGCTCATGCATAAAATGACCCTCCCGCCTCCATTCGCCCTACGCCGTCAGTGCCCCGGCATTACCGTGGAAATCCTCCCCATAGTCGAGCCGCACCGGTACCCCCATATATATATCGACTGCATCAAGCAGCAACACCTCTCTACTCAACCTCCACACCGAGCCCGCGGATAAATTAATTACCAAATCTCGAACACTATCTTAGCTTCAGATACACTCGGCCCGTTGGTTACACCGTGTATTACTTATACAAGTAAATGAAAGCCTCACGATCTTCCGCGCACACACGCACGCTCCAGATTCCCACCCCAATCCAATGGCCAAACTTCGCTACATGTCAGACTAGTACATTACGTATTACATTTGGAACCGCTTCATATCGGCAGCTCGCCGGTAGCGGCACGTTCATGTGAGCGCATGTCGCTACTCCTACCCGGCCAGAGACACACGCTACACGCACTAAACCTTTGACCAAGATGGAACCTTCCTCGACGCAAGCTAGGACGACGTCAAGACCTTGGCTACCTTGAGGGCGGGTGTTAGCACTAGCATCCCGTTGCCTAGCGCTTATGGACAAGGTAGCTATTTGTCATCCTAGTGCTTAGTGCTATGCTATTAGCGGTACTCAATTCCCTATTAGTGGCGGTCGGCCGGTCATGCCGGTGCATTCGCCGGCCGCTATCTCTCTCCTCTCACTTCTATTATCATCAAAGCCGGCCCCCTTGTGGGGCCGGCACGACCCTACGTGTAGCCATCTACTTCCATCTCCAACTGTGTGAAGGGTGGTGTGAGTGTGTGTGCATATGTGTGTTTGTGTATACGCGTTTGTGCGTGTGTTAATATGTGTGTGCGCGCGCGCGCGTGTGTGTGTGTGTGTGTGTGTGTGTGTGTGTGTGTGTGTGTGTATGTGTGTGTGTGTGTGTGTGTGTGTGTGTGTGTGTGTGTGTGTGTGTGTGTGTGTGTGTGTGTGTGTGTGTGTTTGTTTGTTTGTTTGTTTGTTTGTTTGTTTGTTTGTTCGTTTGTTTGTTTGTTTGTTTGTTCGTTTGTTTGTTCGTTTGTTGTTTGTTTGTTGGTTTGTTTGTTTGTTTGTTTGTTTGTTTGTTTGTTTGTTTGTTTGTTTGTTTGTTTGTTTGTTTGTTTGTTTGTTTGTTCGTTTGTTCGTTCGTTTGTTTGTTTGTTTGTTTGCTTGTTTGTTTGTTTGTTTGTTTGTTTGTTTGTTTGTTTGTTTGTTTGTTTGTTTGTTTGTGAGTTTGTTTGTTTGTTTGTTTGTTTGTTTGTTTGTTTGTTTGTTTGTTTGTTTGTTTGTTTGTTTGTTTGTTTGTTTGTTTGTTTGTTTGTTTGTGAGTTTGTTTGTTTGTTTGTTTGTTTGGTTGGTTGGTTGCGTGTGTGTGCGTGTGCGTGTGCATTTAAGTATGATATTATGTGTATGTACGCGCGCTCTCTCACTCGCGCGCGCGCGTGTGTGTGTAGGTGTGTGCGTGTGTTAATATGTGTGCGTGTTTGTGCGTGTGCATGTCATTGTGTCAATGTGTGTGTGTGTGTGTGTGTTTGTTTGTTTGTTTGTTTGTTTGTTTGTTTGTTTGTTTGTTTGTTTGTTCGTTTGTTTGTTCGTTTGTTGTTTGTTTGTTGGTTTGTTTGTTGGTTTGTTTGTTTGTTTGTTTGTTTGTTTGTTTGTTTGTTTGTTTGTTGGTTTGTTTGTTTGTTTGTTTGTTTGTTTGTTTGTTTGTTTGTTTGTTTGTTTTGTTCGTTTGTTTGTTTTGTTCGTTTGTTTGTTTGTGAGTTTGTTTGTTTGTTTGTTTGTTTGTTTGTTTGTTTGTTTGTTTGTTTGTTTGTTTGTTTGTTTGTTTGTTTGTTTGTTTGTTTGTTTGTTTGTTTGTTTGTTTGTTTGTTTGTTTGTTTGTTTGTTTGTGAATTTGTGAATTTGTTTGTTTGTTTGTTTGTTTGTTTGGTTGGTTGGTTGCGTGTGTGTGCGTGTGCGTGTGCATTTAAGTATGATATTATGTGTATGTACGCGCGCTCTCTCACTCGCGCGCGCGCGTGTGTGTGTAGGTGTGTGCGTGTGTTAATATGTGTGCGTGTTTGTGCGTGTGCATGTCATTGTGTCAATGTGTGTGTGTGTGTGTGTGTGAGAGAGAGAGAGAGAGAGAGAGAGAGGGAGAGAGAGATAGAGGGATTCAGTGTGTGTTTATTAGTGTGTGTGTGTCTCAAAATTCCACAATGTAAAATAGGCTGAAAAAATGCGCATGCGACACAACTATGGCCTTCTAGCTAGTCGTCTCCAACGTAACTGAAGAACTGTAATGTGCTTCACGGGGGTTCAATATTTCCAAAGCCTCTACCTATCATGCCACTTACAGTCAAACAATCATTTAGACAAATAAAAAGTATACGTACCCGTAAGGATTACATACTGGAAATCACGAGAGTACGGGTAGGGTGAAGGCGATGATGTGCCCCGCGAATTAAGATATTGACACTTGACTGTCTCTGCAGCGATGACAAGTGGCAGAGAAATGTGGACACGGCAAGCTACAACCCGGTCACTTTAGAGCCTGATTCGCACCGGTCGTTGGCATCCTGTACAATGGGGAGTACGGGTCAGAGCCTGCCTCAATCGAGATTTAGCTGTCGTAGTTACTTCATCCCTTGTTTCTGTGTCATCCATGATTCCAGTTTCTGCTGCGCTGGAATGACAAATGTACAGTTCCCTGTACGGTATATATTGATTTTTGGTCGTGCTGTAGATAGGTACGGGTATACTTATCTACCCGTACTACTTTACCCCTAACTGGCAATCGATCGGGATAAAAAACAATACAAAACCCTAAAACCCTTAAAACTTTACACCCAATTGACATAATAATATATTTACCCCGGTGACTACATTAATTTAATACTATATTAATTTACGTTTGCGCTAGCACTCTATTGATAAATTATTCAAACGATGGACTTCCCGGTAGAATCATTCAAGGATCGCTTCTTGCACTGATAAATATAACATTCAAAATTGGATATATTTATTAATTTATCGCTGACACAATCACGGTAATACCCATTAATCCGCTACTCAGTATTTCTGTTTTCTGCAGATAAACCGTAATAGATAGCGATCTATGCGCTGCTGCCAATCAGTCTGACCATGGATAGTAACAAAAATGACTGAGAAACCCTTGCGCGAGTTTTACAGTATATTTTTCCGGTAGGGACGTAAAGATCCTTACAAAAAGCAGCAACGACCGGATCCCTCCCCTGCCCATTACTCTGTGCGGGTTCTGAGAGGTTGGGGTACGGAAAGAAGCATGTTTTATCGTATGTAGTGGGGATTTAATGGTCACGCATTTCGCGTGGATAACTCCCGCCACCGTCTCGACGAGGGCATAAAGCTGCACCAGCGTCTGACACTAGTGCGAGACCCCACCGCCAGCTCGCGGGAATAGCTCGAACACCTCGCAGACCCGCAAGAACGGTCGAAGCATAGATCCGCAAAGTGCGGTCTGGGTTCCTGCTGTCCTCGGCTTCTGCCGGCTGCGGGTTTATTACTGCACTCCACAGACTTCGATTGAGCCCTCAAATTCTCAGAAACAATGGCAGAAACGACGGAGCCCACGGGAGATGCCGAGTTCGCAGGGCTAACGGATGTCAAGGACGTCGCCTTAAATACATGCAAGGCGTCGAACGTCGATAATCATACTACACCCACGGCTTCCGAGCAATCAAGTGGAGGACGCCATGGCTGGTTGAAAGCCGCCGCGATCATTTCGGCCGCCATCGTTGTTGTTACTGTAGGCGGAGTCACAGCCGCCGTCGTCCTCAAAAGTAACACCCCACCCCGTGATTCCGTTTCTGGCTCGGCATTTTCCGTGACGGGGCCGGGAAGCACGGGGCTAAACACACATGTCGAGAGCTTCGAGTACTCTGCCGGAAGAGGCTGCCTCGACGCCACCTTGTACAGCAAGTTTGCGCCCTCCGCCAACGCATGCGAGCAAAAGTGCGCGCTGCTCAGTCGATGCGCCAGCTTTGTCTTCACCGCATCTAAGAACACCTGCCGCCTGTTTAAAAGCCCCTGCAAGGATGACGTCGCTGCGCTCGATTTCAAGATGGGTACGCCCGACCTGTTCATGGCCCGCTTTATAAATAAGAGGGGCCATCATTTATAGCCCCGCTCGCGCGGGCTCTCTTCACCTGCTCCTTACACTTTCTGTTCCGAGTTATCGTTTCCTACATTCCGACGACTGATCGACTTGGTTTTAAATTGATGTTTCCCGACAACCGCTGTGAAGGTGTAAAAGCGTCTGCTCTCATGGAGGCGGGGCGCATGGTCACCATAATGCAGGCCGAGAAAGAGCCAGGTGAGTACCAATATCGCGACATCCCCAATTAATAACAAGTTAAAAGCGACTTTATAATGTTTTATTAATGTTTTCGAATACAGGCTGTATTTCACGTTTGTTCTTTTTATCGGTCGTTTTAGTATCATTCTTTACTTTTGAACTGATTGGTACGATTCTAACCGTTGTTTTCTTGCGCTCCGATTTTTTGTTTTCCCCGCCGGTGTCAGAATGCGCCCTCGACTGCCCCAAGGCGCTGCTTGGCGACGGCAGCTGTGACAAAAGCTGCGACAACGAGGAGTGCGAATTTGATGGTGGCGACTGCTCCGCAACGACTGGAGATGAGGGGGAAGATGAGGGGACCGGCGAAGTGGAGCAACCCGTAGAGCTGACGATGCCCGATCCAGGTATATATGCTGGATATCCTTTCGGATTTATCGTACAGATACTGATAGTGTCGCAGTTATCTGCTCGTGACGTCCGTGCTAACCCTGCGTATTCACCTTTAATAAC
>JAPMLY010001152.1:65000-123578 GCA_026401115.1 Tetraselmis chui
CCGCACGTGCTGATCGCCTCACCCCCGGGCCACCGCGACCTCCGCCCCGCCCTCCCCAGCCTATATAGCACTGTCCTTGACGTGCACCGGATCATGTTTGAGGTATTAGCTACCTTAACCTGTTCTCACGACCCCGCTAGCGATCTACCCCACGCCCGTCTCACAAAGAGCCGGCGCTTGTCGCGCGATGCCGCATGTTGATTTCCCGAATTCCCATAAAACGTATTATTAATTTTAGGAATTATTTTTGGCGCCATCACTCGTTTTCCCGCCTGCGAAGCCGACAGCCACGAACCTCGGCGAGCAATCAGCAATGAAGGGGGAGACAGAGACACGTCCGGAAGCCGAGGGCCTCCAGGGAGTCGCAGTGAAGCTGCCGCCAACCCCTGACAGTGATACGCCGGGGACGTCCAAGCCGGCGAGCCGTCACAGCTCTGCCGCCGCCCTGTTGGTCGCTGTCGTGCTCCTTGTCGCGGCGGCAACCTGTGCTGTCGTAACCGTAGCTGTACTGGTGCTAAACAAACGCCATCAGCCGACTTCGGCGACCACACTCGCTAACTCCCGCTTACACGAGCCCTCCCCGTTCGGGTCAGCAGCTCCCGGCAGCTTCGATATTGCGCGGGGAAAAGGCTGCCTGGACGCGACGCTGTACAAAACCTCCGCGCCCTCCGCTGAGGCTTGCGAGCGAAAGTGCGCACTTCTTAGCCGATGCGCCACCTTCGTCTTCACGGCGTCCAAGAACAGCTGTCGAATCTTCAAGAGCCCATGCAGAGCGGGCGTCGACGGACCCCACTTCCTGACAGGCAGGCATTCGAACCAACAATTTTTTTTACCTCCACACTGAATAATCTGGCCGAAATCAATTACCGACTAGACTTGTTGCTTACGACGTTGATTTCTGAACTGCAACCTCGGCGGTGCTGCTAGTAAACCGGGCTGCCTGCTTCACGTATGCTGACAGGAGTAAAGCTCGGAAGCACAGACGCAATCGAGAACGAGGTACTGAATGAATTTTCCGCCGGAGATGAAGGTATGCTGAATATAAACGACCGCTTCCAAAGTGTTTCGAGCCGACTGGACTACATGATTTTTGTACGCCTATTCATGTCACTTATTTCATCGCCGTATGACTCTGGCAACAACGCCACAGAGTGCGCATTCGGTTGCCCGGTGGCCTTACTCCGCGACGGAAGCTGCGACAAGCGCTGCAACAATGAGGAGTGTGGGTTCGATGGCGGCGACTGCCCAGTGCCGGTCGACGAGGAGGAGGGGAGGGAAGAGGTACTTACAATACAAAATGCCGAGTTGGAGGTTGTGAAACCGAACGAAGGTGAGCTCACGACAATAAGCGCCGACAACATCCAGGGTGATGTCGTCGCACAGGCTTTGCAGTCCTGTAGGCTGTAGTTGTCTGGAAATCTCCGCAACGGTCGACTAAACGAAACTTCTCGAGGATGTCGAGTATTTCAGATTTTCGCGACTGAAATGAAACGACACACTCGGACAGCATAGGCAAAGACTAAGTATAGCCAAACCGCGGGGCTGACTTTCACTGCCAGAAACATGCGCACACAACAGCTACCGTGATCAAGCTAATTGACTTGGGTTGTCTGCTTAGTTGGGTGTTGGCCCTCGGCTCCGTTTTTTTTTCATTTTTCCTTTCATTTGTTGTTTTTTTTCGGGGAAGGGGGGGGAGGCTGACTAAATCGTTATCAATTTAAGCCTGGAATGCGGCTGAATGTGAGATGTGTTGCAATCCACGGCTCTCGTGATGGGCTGATGGTACATATACACTTTGTAGGTGTATGCCATTCAGGTAGCTGCATAATGGGATGGATCGCGGATGGCGAGTGCGATGCTGAGTGTAACACGCCGGAGTGCAACTTTGACAATGGTGACTGCGCGAGAGGTACGCCAACGCTTGTCATCACTGCTCCTCTGCCCCTCCCTCGCCCACCTAACCCCCCCTCCCCTCCAAAACACTCACACGCTCGCACAAACACACAGACAGACAGACACACACACACACATGCACACTCACTTACTCCTCACTAACACGCACACACATACACACACACACACACACACACACACACACACACACACACATACATGCACACACACACATGCACACTCACATGCCCCTCACTCATATACACACACACACACTCACTTGCCCCCCCCCCTCTCTCTCTCTCTCTCTCTCTCTCTCTCTCTCTCTCTCTCTCTCTCTCTCTCTCTCTCTCTCTCTCTCTCTCTCTCTCTCTCTCTCTCTCTCTCTCTCTCTCTCTCTCTCTCTCTCTCTCTCTCTCTCTCTCTCTCTCTCTCTCTCTCTCTCTCTCTCTCTCTCTCTCTCTCCCCCTCCCTCTCCCTCCCTCCCTCCCTCTCCCTCTCGCTCCCTCTCCCTCTCCCTCTCTCTCTCTCTCTCTCTCTCTCTCTCTCTCTCTCTCTCTCTCTCTCTCTCTCTCTCTCTCTCTCTCTCTCTCTCTCTCTCTCTCTCTCTCTATCTCTCTCCGCTTCAGTCATTGCAAGCGCTGGAAGGAGAGAATTGGATTTATCAACGGATATACCGGTTCACATTTGTGTGCAGAGGACGATCGGTGCAGTGAGCGGTGTCCCGTGACATGGGTCAACGACGGCGAATGTGATGTCGCCTGCTTGACTAAAAAGTGCAACTTTGATGGGGAGGACTGCACTGCGGATGAACGCCAAGCAGCCAAGGATGAGGAGCAGGATGAGGAGGAGTATCAGACGGAGGAGGGGGAAGAGGCTGGGGAGGGGGCGGAAGGGGGCGAGGGGAATGACGGAGATGAGCCGAGCGACTGGTGCGCATGGAGGTGCTATAGCCCGGGAATGGTGGGCGACGGGCAGTGCCATCCGGAGTGCAACAAGGAGGAGTGTAATTGGGATGGTGGGGACTGTGGGGTGGTGTCGAGGGAGGCCAACATCACTGCCTGTACGGTGAGGGGGAGCAGCAGCTTCTGTAGCGAAGACTGCCCATGTCGTCATGGCAGCGGCGATTGTGACAATGATGGGCAGTGCGCGGTGGGTCTGGAGTGCAAGCCTGGGACATGCCCTGCGTGGTGGGTGGGCCTCCCCTTCTCATTCGCCAGGTCCTCAGGGTGGCATTACTCGGTGCATGCATGAACATACTTCTGGAGTGTACGGCTGAAAGCACGAATAAGACAATTTGCAAGTAAGTGGATGGATAAAAGAATCAATGAATGGATGAGGGATTGAATGAATGCAAATGTTTGGTAAACAAGCCGCGAGTGAATAAATAAGTAGGTTGGAGAGTCCAAGAGTCAAGGGGAAATGGAAAAATAGAGAAGGACAGAGTGAGTGGGGTCTGATACTCTGCAAAGTGAGCAAATAACTTACTGAGACAGGGGAAGCGGCTGAATGAGCAAGGGAATGAACTCATGGACGAACGAATGTGTGATACATATTATGGATTCAAAAATGCGCGTTGTAAAAAAATAATTTTCATTTGTTTTCAATTATTTACAACTGTCTGGGACACTGTCCCCTCCATTCCTATCATTGAGTGTCCCACAATGTATGGAATGATGGCTGGTTTCCAGGATGGGCAGGATGACACTCAAGGACGGCCCTCAGGACTGTTGTTTCAGACCAGAGGAGTGCCATTTCACCTGCCCCGCGAACTCGTCCCCCAAGAACGGCAAAAACTGCGTGAACAGCTTCGACGACTGCCTCTGCGACGACGGGTATCATGCGGACAGCGACGGCACATGTGCCCGTGGCGACCCCAACGTGTTGTCGGAGGGGAAGTCGGAGTACTCCTCGGAGCGCGACTTCCGGTCGGAGTGCAACGGGAGAGGGAAGGGGTTCTGTGGGCCGTGGGAGTGGTGGACGGCGGAGTGCCCCGAAGAGTGTGTGAAGGAGTGCAGTCGAGAGCGCAGGGACCGCCGACGCAATCTCCTCGTGCCTTTCAGCGAATGGCCCGGCAGCTTTGGGGTGCGTCACTAACCCCCAAAAATCGTGTGTGTGTGTGTGTGTGTGTGTGTGTGTGTATGTGTGTGTGCTATTCCCTGTGAGGGAGATTGCGTTTCTACTTGAGTTGCATTCAACATATCCATTTGGAGAATTCGTTGTTTTGTCACGTGACACTCGCTCCCCCCCCCCCCCCCCCCCCCCCCCACACACACACACTCCCTTCTCCACATCTAACCCTGTCCCAAAACCAGATCCGCCGCGGCCTGGCCACTGGAAACTTCGACCAGGTGTTTCTGGGGGAGGGGAGGCTGAGCGGCAGATTCTGCCTCGCCATCTGCAAGTCGAAGCGCTACCGCACGGGCTGCTACAAGACAAAATGGTTTTGGGGTAAAAAGTTTTGTGCGTACCTTCATTGCGAGGACTTTCGCAGCCGCGGCAGCTACATCGACGGCTGCCACCACGAGGACGACTTTGAGCCGCTCAGCTGCAGAATCTGCCAACGGATATGGCCAAAATGCGGCCGCGTGTAATCAGGTCGCACAATTGACCCACTGCCCGCATCAACCCTCGCTTTCCGCACAGCCCTACTAAACCCTAACGTGGCTACCGCTCCCAAGCTCTCTTCCAAGTTGTTAGTTCGTTCATGTCAGGCCGGTATCATGGTATGGAATATATGAGGGCTAATTGAGTCTCCATCTGTTTAGGGCCACACACTGCGTTAGCAAGCTATATCCCGAAACGGGGCCCTCCCAGACAGACGTCCGCAACATGTGACAATGAAAGTAGATGAGGGTATCGTAACTCCCAAACTCGGCCTACGTGTGCGGGCAGTGGGCCCTGTGGGGTATGTGCTGCAACGAGGTGGCTGGATGGGAGGGGTGAGAGTACATGTCCGCTTTGGAACGGAAGATGGCGGCTATTTCGAAAACGTTTAAAAGTATATCATAAAGATATGATGTTATCGTTGGTGCCCAATGCTAATAAAAATCCTCTAATTCATTGATTGGGCAGTGACCCATATGAACATGGTTCGCGTATTTGCTGCGTCTTGGTTACACTGGATTGCCTTGTAAACGCATGTGAATGCGGGTCAACTTCTGCCAATGGCTCATGCCCGCACGGACCATCTCCGGGTTACCTTTTGAGTTCCATGCGACCACAGCATTTTCTCCGCCAACAATCTAATGTAAGCAACGAACAAGTTCAGAGTCAAGGCCATCGCGACTCATATTAAGACACGCGGGCGTACTTTCATCCGGGCGTGTGTAGTTGGTTGGCAGATTTGAACACGCGGGATGGTCGTATAGCAGCCATCGGTGGAGAGCATCGCGCCACATGAACATGAACATAACCTACACCCTTTTATCTATTTTTTTCTCGTGCGGACGAGTATGATTGTGCATACTTGGGTCGCAGCGCCCTTGACTTGGCGCCCCACATGGGCACGGAACGAATCAAAAGGACCATCTAGTCATAAAACCATAAAATATGGCAAACCCGAAGATGACGGATGCATTGTGTATTTTCAAAGTAATCAAGACACATGAAAATTTGTAAGTAAGACAACCATATCTTAATTTGATACTGGACTTTGAGATCTGACCCATGTTCGCATGATCCACTTGCCGTCGTCCTATGGTCGCATGTCACGCACGTGCATAATATGGGTCTTCACACTCGTGCAACGTATGATGGGCTCCCACACGAACATTTGACCCTAACAAACCCTGATTACTCTAAAACCAAACTGAGACCCTAAATAAGAGGCGGCAACTGTCTCACGCTTTGTCCCTTGTCTTGTGTCATCCCTCACTTCATCGGCCACTCAATTCCCTCCCCGCGGCGCCTCTTCCATCCCTCACAAGACGCGTGCATAATGATAGTACCACTTCCACACACCCTCCCCCTCACCAGCATCACATCCATGACCCCCCACGACAAACCCTCCCCCCCACAAAAAAAAATTCCCAGCCGAGCCACAACCCGCATCACATCCCGCCTAAACATACACAGTGCCCAATGGCTACACCACCTACTCCGCATCTATCGCATCAAGCCCTTCACCGCTTGCAAATGACTTCACCTAACGCACCTCCCGTCCCTTCCCACCTACCAAACCCTACAACAAACACACACCTTGCCAGAACCTCCCTGGGGGGATTTGCGCTCCACCACACCTTTGGAGAGGACGGATAAGGAGAACCCCCCGGCCTATGTATACAAAGTATCCTAGATAGCTTATGCAAGAAGGCCCTTTCACAGCAGCGAGCAGAAACCTCTTAAGAATTGTTGTAAATCATTCTCAAAAAATTTGACACGTAAGACATGGAATTGCACTGGCTTGACGATTTGTTCCGATGCTATCACTGTCAATGACACATCATATCCATATTTCCAACGGCGGCTTCTCGGCACCAACGTAAAAGCTTTCCGAAACATCATACTACACAGCATCGCACGTTCCATTCACTCTGACAAACGCACAGCAACACCCAAACAACACGTGCACCCATGGCGCCCTTTCACCCCCCTCTTTCGCGCTCCTTTCAGTCATCTCACACAATGCGCTCTCTGACACGTAGGGAGACATTCAATCGCGCACGCAGCGTCAATATTGCGCTTGCGCATTTACAAGCCACAGTGAGACGCATGAGACTACTTTTTCCTCTGCTAACTCAGCTACCACTTCTCCCAACTCGCTTGTCAATTTTCACTTAGATACCACTCCTCTTCACTCAGCTGCCACTTCTTCTCACTCATATACCAGTCCTCCTCACTCGCTTGTCACTTCTCACTCAGTTACCATTCCTTCTCACTCACCTGCCACTTCTTCTCACAACCTCGCACATTCCTTTCACTCAAACAACCGCAAAGCAACACCGAAATAGCACTCCTCTCACGCGCTGCGCTCCCCCCCTCCCCCTTCGTGTTTCGTTTTTTCCTCACACGCAATGCCCTCTCTTTCTCTGATGCGTAAGAAGAGGAGAAATAACAATTACACGTGCGGCGTGAATGGGCGATTGCGCATTTACACCCAACAGCGGCGTTGCTCATGGGACTACTCTCTGCTCACTCAGCTGCCACTTCTTCTCAATCAGATACCACCACCTTCACAATCAGCTGCCATTTCTTCTCACTCGCTCCTTCACACTCACTTGCCAGTTCTTCTCACTGAGTTGCAACTTCCTTCCTTCTCTCTCTCTCTCTCGAACTTGGGTGTTGGGGGGGGGGTGGGGGGGGGGGGGGGGGGATTGAAGGTACCAATAGGGAGGGGAAAGTATGGTAGGCCCAGCCGCACTTGCCTCCACCTCACCGACCCACCAGACGACGGGCAAAAGTGGGGGTCGACTTACATTTGGTGGTGCCCGTGGTGGCCTCCGCCCAGAAACATCTGACGGAACTGGTCGTTGGACATCTGTGGCGTCTGCATGGGCGACATACCAGCCATGGGGGGCCCATGCCCACCAACCAAGGACCCAAACCCACTGTCACCACCACCACCGCCGCCGCCGTAGGAGGGGGAAAAGCTGAGCCCACCGCGGCGACCGCCCATGTGCGACCCATCGCGCCCACCATACCGGCCGCGCCCTCCAAACCGTCCGCCGAACCGGCCACCGCCGCGCCCACCTGCGCCGCTGCCGTTGGGCGGGTTGGACTCCTCGATGGAGATGGAGCGGCCGTCCACCTCGATGCCGTTCAGCTGCAGCGCCTGGTCCAGCCCCGCGCGCGACTCAAACTGAATGTACCCGATGCCGCGAACCCTGCACGTCCGCGGAAAACCACCGCCGTCAGATAACTCCGCAACAACAGACGCGGCGCGATAGCAGGCATACGGGTGGCGGTAGAGAGATGCGTGGTCGAGTTGTTGACGCCATTCCTTCATTCATTCATTTACTGTTCCCCCCACCCAAACGCACACCCATCTACCACCATGACACCCTCTCTGAAATAAGCAAAAATCCCAAAGATGGGTTGGCTTACATTCCGTGACACAATCGAGGGCGCTCATACATTCACTCATTCATCCATTCGTTGGTTCATTTATGCATTAACTGATTAATCCATCCACCCTCCCACTCACCCACTCAATTATTTCATCTATATGAAGCTGGGTGAAACTTAATGCTGTTTTTAATATCCGCTTACGGTTTGTCTGATTCCCTGTCTTAGGTCAAGGGAGGGTATGAAACCCTATGAGCCCTAAAGGGGGGAATACGCAGGCAGATGCGCGCACCTCTCACAGGGGTTGCACATAATGAAAGCAAATAAGTACACGACATTCGTAAATGGACAAGCAATGCTTGCGGTGTCACTAACTAATGCTTCCGACCCCGATAATCACACACTAATGGGTATTCCTTTGCGACAAGGACCCGATACGTACGGTCCCATGCACATGTCACACATGAGCAGTTCAATTGGAGGTTGCTCATTTGTCAACAGTAATAGAGGGGGGGCAGGGGGTGTCCCGTACCTGCCCGTGGCGTGGTCCAGCGGGAGGCGAACGCCCTTGAGGCCGGGGCACTGGGAGAACACCTGGCTCAGGCTGACCTCGGTGGTGGAGAAGGCGAGGTTGCGGCAAAAGGCGACGTAGTCGGTCGACTCCCCGCCGCCACCCGAGCGATTGGGGTCGGAGCGCACGATGAGCAGCTGATGGCCGTCCAGCTCCTGCCCGTTCAGCTGCAGCGCGGCGTCCACACCCGCCTTACTCTCAAATTCCACATATGCCAGGCCACGCGGCCTACACACACACATACACACACACATGAGGACCTCACACCTGTGACCTTGTATTAGGATTTGGCTTATGAATTCACACGCTGAGGTGTGGAGGGAGGGGGGGGGGGGGGGGGGGGGGGGGGGAGGGGGGGCTTACTTTCCCGTGACATGGTCCAACGGCATGCGAATGTCCTTTAGGTCGGGGCACCTGCTGAAGAACTTGGTGATGCCCACAGTTTTGGTAAAGCGGGACATGTTCTTCACAAACACAATATTCTCGTTGGACCTCCTTCCAGGAGGGCCACTCGCGGGCTGCAGCAGAGGCGAGCGACACATGAACAGGAACAATATATATTTTATTTCAGCTGCCTCGCGCCTCAGCATACCGCAAACAAACAAACAAACAAACAAACAAACAAACAAACAAACAAACAAACAAACAAACAGTTAGAAACATACTGACAAGAAGACGAAATACAGAGGTGGATGCTGGCGGCTCACCGTCGTCGCAGGGGCGGCGCTGACGGCTTCAGTCCTTGCCCTCTTTGCAGGTGGCCCCTCCGCCGCCTCCCCTGCTTTCTTCTCCGCACCCTCGCCAGCCTTGAAGTTGGGGTCGGCCGCGCGGCGCATGGCCACCATCTCCGCCGTGCTCAGGTTCTTCGCCGCCGCCTTCTTTGCCGCATCAGCTGCAGCCGCGGCGTCCAGAATGGACTGACACTTTATGCGGGCCTGAAGATGCTCATCGGCGCTGTTACGGGCAAGAAATACATCCCAACGACGAGCGCCACCCCATACACATCACGCGATCAGAATCCGCAGACACGGAGACAGAAAAAACATGAGTATAATTTCCTTTCCCAACCTTATACTTACGTATATGTGCCATGTGTGTGTGTGTGTGTGTGTGCTCGAGTTAGTGAAGTGGGGGAAAGGAAGGGGATACACACATAGGGAGGAAGAGGGGGGGGGGGGGGGGGGGGGGGGGGGGGGAGTAGCACCTTCCTTCCTCGCGCTCAAAGCGGAGCCAGTCCTGACACAGCCGCACCTGCCCGCCCTCCTCCAGCTTGCGCGCGTAGCCCTTCTTGTACAGCGCGCGGCACTGCGCGATGTTGCGCTGCGCGCGCTCAAACGCAACGTACGCCTGCCAAGTGGAGCTCAGCCGCCCTGCGAACCCATATGAAAGGGGAAACGAAAGAGGAAGGAAGCGGTTAAAGTATTTCAAACCGTCTCAATTCAGTTGCACTACAACTGAACAACCTCTCCACACACACAAAAACACACACGTTGACAAGCGTGAGCATGCACAGTAAATCACACACATAGACGCACACGTATACACACAATCACATACACGCACACGAACATTTATAGGCACAACCACATACATGTCCAATAAATCACACACACACACACACACACACGCGCGCGCGCGCACGCGCACTTCGATTTATCTCCACAACCGAGTGGGCCACGTCTGTACCTGTCTCTGCCTTAAGGGCCTCCTCCCACACCGCCCTCGCGGCCTCCACCCCACTGCCCATCTGCAGCTCGCAGTGCGCCTGGTACGCGGGCAGCCGGAGCTGCGGGTCGCAAAACTTGGCGTCCACCGCAGACACCTTCTCCTGCCCCGTCTTGAACGCGCTGCGCAGCGCCTCCACGCTGCCCTGTCGACGAAGAAAGTCGCAGCGCGCCAACACCACCTCCAAATACTCCCCCGCGCCCTGCCACACCATAGCCACCACATGGACAGTCTTCTGAGTGAGGTCTCAAGAACATATTTCGTGATTAGGTAAGGGCAGGGTTTAGGGTTTACAAACGAAACCCCATTTATCGCTCCTTCAAACGTTCCATCTGTCCCAATGGAGCTGAGTCAAAGGGAAGAGAAGGGCAGAAGGGGGATGGCATGCGTTTACCTTGAGCTTGGTGGACATCGCGCGGTCATATATGTCAGCGACCTCCTCCGCCGAGGCGCCCGCACGCTCCGCTGCAGCGAGGTAGCGCGCCCACATGAGGCCAGAGCTCGACACAGCGTAAGCCGCGCGCCGGCAGATGCTGCACACGGTAGCCGACACCTGCATTGGGCACACACCCTCCCATCAGCCCCTGGGCCAACATGACCTATGACACCTACCTCTGCCATTTACAGCTGAGCCCAATTGCGTGTGTGCATGGGTGCGCGGCTGCGGGCGCGCGCGTGCCTGTGTGCTTCTCATACAAATTTGTATACCGTTGTTTAATAAATGGGGGGGAGGGCATAATACATTGACAACATAAAACAGCATATGACCATTTTGGTCGTTACCACTTCACCTATACATTGATAAAAAGTAGAGGGGGCGGGAAGAGGGCACACCTTAATGTTTTCCTCGCTGTAGTTGAGATAACGGCTCCAGATGTCCAGCCTGGACGGTATCGCCACCAACGCGCGCTCAAAAAGGGTCACAATGCGCGCAGAGTCGCCCGTGGCCTCCTCCACTCGAAGGTACGCCAGCAGAGTGTTCGCCACCGCCTCCTCAGACGCCCCCTCCGCCGCCAACTTCTCCTCCAGCGGCGCCCGCACGTCCAGCATCGCCAGCGCTGACTCGTGCGCCTGAACAAGTATGACATCCTGACGTAATGCACCCTTTCCTCTCCCTTTACCCCTGACGACAACCAATGAAACAGTGTGAAACCCGCCATCCTCTGCCATCCGCCTTTTGCTGTACCTTTTGGATATGCTTTGGCGCGGCGACCTGCTCCGAGCCGTTGGCCGCCTCCCACTGAGCGTACGCCTCCATGGTGTCCTTCATGCCAAACAGAGGCACGGCGAGGCGGCGATGATAAAGCGTCCGCACGCGATCCATCTGCAGGGCGGTTGGGGGGGCGGGGAGAACAGCTCAGAACGCCCTCGCAAAAGTGACAGGACACAATAAGAGCAAAGGAAAAGATTTCTATTTTTCTGAAAGGTTAACGGAAGGGGTGGGTGGTGAGTGAATGAGTGAATGAGTGAATGAATGATTGTATGGACAGATCCAAAGGTCAAAAAGTATGCGCTCGAAAAGGTGGATGGATGGGTGGATGATAGACGCGTGGGGGGAGGGAATGAAGGAATGGGCGGTTGACTTTCTTACTGTTGAAATGTCCAACTATCTAACTGAAAGCATAGATGAATGACTGGCCGGAAAAAAACTGTGTAAAGGAGAAAAGAGCGAGGAAGAGGGGAGATAGAAGAAAAGGGGGTAACGCGCCTGCTTGCCCGGCTCCCATCCCGCCTCCAACAGACCTTGCTCGTACGCTATGACAGCGTCCCAAAGCTTGCCGCCCTCTGGGAGGTGCATTCCCGCTGCGTGCAGCGCCTTCTCCCCAACCTCGCGCACCACACCCACACCCTCCTCCGACATCTCCCCTTCGCTTGTGTTCACGGTAACGACAAACCTAAGGAACGAGAGCCACAGCTCCACAGACAAGTACTCCGCCGTCGCCGCCTCATACAGCTCCACCAGCAGCTCCTTGTCCTCCTCCACCTCCTCATCGTCATCGCTGTCCTCTCCTTCCTTGCCCACACCCCGTTCCTTCAGCGCCGCCGACTCGTCCTCAATCCACTGCTGCCACATCTCCAGGCTCAGCGGGAAGAGCTCGCGCAGCGACTGCCTCGCGGAGCGAAGCCTCCGCGCGAGCTTCACCTTCCGCAACAGCTCAATATACTGTGCAAAACACAAAAAATACAGCGAACCATTCCATCTCAACACGCAAACAAACAAACAACCCATAGCCCTAATTCCCGCTGACCCCAAACGCTTGATTAGCGCCGCCCTCAACAGCACACATACTCTCTGTCCCTCTCTCTGTCTCTCTCTCTCTCTCTCTCTCTCTCTCTCTCTCTCTCTCTCTCTCTCTCTCTCTCTCTCTCACACACACACACACACACACACACACACACACACACACACACACACACACACACACACACACGCACACGCAAACAAAAAAAAGACACAAGCACGCACGCACACTCGCATACATACTCAAAAAAATTGCACGCACTCACACACACACACACACACACACACACACACAAATGCCTAACCACTCACAGACTCATAATCTGTCTCTCTCTTTCTCACGCACACACACACACACACACACACACACACACACACACACACACACACAAACACAAACACACACGCACACGAAGCTAGCTTGCCTGTATCTCCGCCCTGCCTCTCTCAGGCTACAAAAAAATCCCATCGCCCCCCACCACCACCTCATTCCATCACACCCCTACCAGCAACTCAACTAACCACATCTTCAAGTTAAATGCAACTCCCATTCCCCTCAAACATGAACACTATCTCGACTAATCTACTCTCTTCTTAGCGCCCCCCCTCGCACTAAAACATGCAAGTCTCCAAATGCCTCCCCACACATAAGTCAGTGTCGAACACAGTCCATGTGCTCCTCACCTCCCACCCTGCCCACAAGCAGCTACTCCCTACCTATCACGGATCCTACTTACTAAACACCATAATGTTACAGCACCGTCCTCTCCAGCTGTCACACCTAACCCAATAAAAAACAGTCCCGATACGTGCACACCCTCCACCCGAAACCCCACAAATACTGCCACCGCAGTCATAAGTCCACTGAATCCCCCCAAGCAACGCCCACGTCCACCCCCATAGCAACGGCACCCGGTGGAAAGGCACCCAAAAAGGCAAAGCACCCAAAACAAAAGGAAAGCGCGCCCACCTGGCGTGGCGCTCAAAACCCTAAACACCACCTTCCTTACGAAAAAGAACGGGAATAGGGAACATTTAAACCAGCAGAGAACCTGGAGGCAAGGAGAGTGGGGTGGAGGAAGTGACGGCTGGCTGAGTGTCAGAGTCGCACCTTCTTGTGCAGCTTGAGCTGATACGGGTTCGCTTTCAGCTTTTCCTCGATGTTCATGATCGCCTCCTGATCCTCCGCGGACGCCTCCACCTCCACATCGCTGTCACTCGCGTCCATTGGCTCCGCCATCTTCGCTGCCTACGCATGCATCCACACGCACAAGCACACGTGAGCCTCCACCGCCGACGAGTCTCCGTCTCACCTAGCTCGGCTTAGTAACTATCTGACCCTCCCCGCCCACCGTTGCCCCGTAAAACCTGGGCCGAATGAGGCTACCCGAGCACACGAAACGTTTCAGCGTGGCTTATATCGTGCGGGTTTTAGGGTGTCGTCGAGTGGGAGGGACGCGTGGAGCAGGGAGGGGTACGTCTGTGCTTGGGCAGCTCGGTGGTGGCGGCGGGGATGGGTGACGAGGGGCGGACCGAGACCAAAAAGAACAGACGATGCCCTTTGAACCGTAGCGAGAGAGGTAAACAGGGTGGAACGCACAATATCGTTGGCGCCGACAGTGCTTGTTACTGGGAGAGCGGCGAGTAAAGGACTGTGAGGTGGAGAGCTGCGGCCGGGTGAGGGTGTGGGCGGAGGGCGGGTGCGGGTGATGGCATAGTATGATAGGGTATGCAGAGAGTCTCGTGCTTGGCAACCAAATTGATTACAGACAAGCAATATATTGTATATACAATACACACAATATATACAGCAATGTTACACTCCGCCACAATATATTGTGTCCACAAACATCCGGAAAAGGACTTCGCATTTTAAAAATGCAATCATAGTTTGATATTTTATTGACAAATATTCTGAACTCCTAGGACATGCTTTAGCGCCGAAGATGGATTGTAGTGCCGAATTCGAGCACTACCGGGCGTATGAACGGCGGGTTTTCGCCGCCACCCGCGCGACACGAGCACAACTTATACATATCAAATGTTGCACCCCCTCGCCAATGCCCTCGGACACCAATGGCCCGGCACCGAAGTGGAAATCCTCCCCGTCGTCATGATTCGCTTTGGCACCTCGCACACCTCTACCATCGCAAGCATCACATAGCTCACCACCCTACGCAACAACCCCGGAGATAAACTAGTCGCAAAATCACGCCTCGAAACCACACGGCACACGTAACCTATCTCAACTCCACCTCCACTTTGTATAATGGTTGCGCCACCTCCTCCTCATATACCGACTCAAGACACACTAGACAACATGCACGGAAAACGCCCGAACAAACGCACCTTTCCCTTAAAACTATGAAACGCACCTCCCCTTGAACGAAACCGCCGCTCACAATATGCATATCTTCGCCCATGGGGAGGGGGGGTGGTAGGTAAAACACCCTAATATTCTATGGAGAGGACGGAATAGGCGATGTCGGTTTAGCCCCGACTTATATTTTTCCTAGATGGCGTAGTTGGGAGGGCCCGTAGACAGCAGCCGGCGGCAGCCTTTACATGTTGCAAATCACTTCCATTTTTCAATTTTAATTTCATCCGGCTCAAATCAACGTATTTTGTGGTGTTTTCGGAGATACCGGAAGCGAAATCTACCCAGTATGATGAGTTAACTATAGACGGGCAAGCTGTTGAGCGGGCTGTTGTGGAGAGAATGCGTGCAATCGCGTATGTTGACTTAACATCGATGTCCGGACAACCCGGTTACCCGGCATCGGGCAAGTTGCGCTCGGCCACGTCGCTCAAACGGTCACAACTTACTCATATGACCTTCAATTCTTTTATAAAGGCACTCTGTCAATGCGCGTCGAACGCCCCTACTCACGGGCTTAGAAACCCAAAAATCGAATTTCGGCGAATCAGTTATTTTCCACGATATTCCGGCAAAGCTAATGAGCCGAATTGCTAAGGACAAGATCAGTTGACCACGAATCACCTCATGATAAAGCGATTTGTGGTGGTACAAGTATATCCCCCAAATATTCCGAACAACACAGTCAACGTGTTGCGTTCCAAATGGCCGAGTACGGCACGGGTTGATTTTGCTTACGTTGCGTTCGGTACGGGAGGTAGCTAGGGATTTGGATATGTATATGCTAAGGAGATTGTGTGGCCATTGCATGTCAATGTGTAAATGTAGTCGGCAAACGATGTTGGTGGTATTATGTGGGGCCATTATCGGCGATTTCCTCGGCGGTTATGTGCGTGGGGCAACTTTATTGTGTTGGTGAGGGTGAGTGCGTGTGGGGTACATTGTATGTGCGGCTAGATGATATACCAGTGCTATTTTAGCATCGGTGTTGGGACATTGGTTTCTGCATATTGAGTTGGCAAGGCACGAGAATTTGGCAATAATAGCATTACAGACTTTTTTCAATTAAACACCAAACGTATATAGATAATATCCATTTGAGGTTAATATAGGGAGGTACTTTCGTTTACTAGTTGGTCTTTTGCGAATAGGTAAAATTTGTCATTTCGAAGAAGTGTGCCTAACGTATCGGGTGTCACAATCCGAGCATACTTTAGCACGAAATGTATTGGCACGAAGTGTTTCAGCCTCCCAATAACATGTGAACATGGCCGTCTCCACGTCTTATGCATTGTACTCGCTACTAATCCGTGTTTTTCATATGACTTGGCTTGCAGCGACTTTGGACTACCTAGTCGTCGTTGTTTCGGCAATCTTCTGCAACATCATGTGCGATTGGCATTTACATATGTGTATTCATTGCAAGAACATGCCGATGTGGTTTTTTTCCTGTGCTACTTTAATTGAAATTTTTTCGTTTTTGTTTTGAACTGTTTTAAGATCCATGTTTTCATTTATCGTTATATTTGTAGAGAGAAATAGCAGTGCATTAATGATGAAAAATGTAAATAATCAATAGCAAATGGGAGTAGCGTAAGTAAGCTAAAATGTTATGGCAGCGGAGTCCTGCAAATGACGTTATGCACGATTTAACACTATACTAATGTGTGCAAGACACAAGGGAGAGAGCCGACAAGTGAAAAGAATCGCCCCCAAGACATCGACAAATGAAGAGCCACAAGCCCGAGCCCTTCAAAAACTACATTACAAAAAAAGCCGTGGAATTAACCAACAAAGCATGAGACAAAAAGGGGCAAACATGCCTGACCTCGCGGAGTTGGGAGGCAAGCAACCGCAATTGCACTACCCACACGAGGCCTTCAACGGCAAACGCCTTGTATGACAAGCAGTATTAAAACATACAATAATGGGTCACAATGGTTATTGTACTTCCGCTTGAAACTTGCTGAATAATTATGTATTTAATGGGTAAGGATTTGTGAAGTAATGGGCAAGCAAGTGGATGCCGTCCTACCATTAGCATTATTGAGGCTCTGAATAGCATAGCTATGTATCCATGTCGAGTAGAATGAGGCTATGGTTTGAAATTAGTAAAGCGAGGTATACTTTAAAGACTCTCAATATACACGGCATGCGGATTGCTATTTATATTATGTATGCGGATATCTTTTTCCATCGGCCGTCGACACGATGCCACTTATCCGTGAGTACGCAAACCTCTTATTCACGAGGGGACTATGAGCGCACATCTTCGTATGCCTACGCAATTTCGCAATGCCTTTCATATGACTGACGTGCGGCTCATCCAATGGCGGTTAAGTTGGTCGGTCAATCGGCCATTTTGATGGTTGTTCGACTTTTTCCAAGCCTAAATTCGGCGGACTCTCAATTATTGCGATATGAAAGTCATGTCCGCATGAAAGAGTTTGTTCGGCGGTCTACATGCATCGGTCCCCTTCCGTCATTCCCTTGGGGACTTGCGTCGTGAGTTCATGCAACGTCTTTGTGTGGTTCTTCATGGCATGTTGGGTTTCCATCTTCGAGATGCCGTGTAGGAGGGTGGTGCAGCTGTTGTTGCCAGCCTCCATGCTCCGAGGCCTGAAGCTTACATGCATCTACGATTCTATGTAACTTTTTCTCACTCTTTGGGGTTGGATTCCAATGCGTTATATCTTCAAATGAAAGGATCTAGAATCAACGCACGGATTATCTCTTAGGATGCACCAAAATGTAGGTAGAGCCGCGGATATGGGATGTCAAATTGAAGGTACAACAACTCGTCCGAATCGAAGGAGGCGTCGTCCTACCTAAGCACGCACACTGCTCTCTCTTTGGACTGACAAGTACACGGTCGCCCATGAACGCCTAACAAACATGCGCCCCGTCGCGCGCTGCGCGTGCACCTGTCCACACCACCTTTTGTCCCTACGACGCACTCAAATAGATGCCGATTATATTTACACGCTTCCACTTGCCTCACCACTCACCAATAGTACCGCCGCCGTTCATGGACGAGCCGTACAGCAACCAACAATAAGACAGCGTATCGGGCAGCGTCCTCTCCCCCGCCTCGGCGCCCTACCCTTCCGCTGTGCGTCTCGCCAGGGCACGTTGGAGCTACAACCGAGCGAAAAATACACTAACTGTGAATGAGGTCGTCGACTGCTATGAGGTGGCGGCAGGAACTCCGGACGGCACGCTGCAGTATCCATCCCCCCTTCGCACTACCATGCGTGTCCTTGCGCGAGGACGGGCGTATGTCGTATGACAACGTTTATACAATAACTTGTCTCTCCTAAAACTCCACGCCCACATCGCGACAGGTAGCGACTTTATCGAAAAATTGCACAAGACACGTGCTATTGGATCCGGCGGGTTCTTGTGGGGGCGGGTTGCTATGGCTCTCTTAGCAACCCGCACGCTGTAGGGCTACACAAAGTGAGGGGCCAAAAAATGAACCCCATGAAGTCTACGAAACCCTTTCCAAGTCTATCCTTCGGTCGCATGTGGCACCGTAGTATCGCCTGCCCCTCCTCCGACTCCAACACCTTCGCGAACTGGTCGAGTAGAGCTACCCGAACCACACCCGTCGCATACTTGACTTCGTTGCTGGTGAAGACCATCCGCCGAAGCATATTTCCGACCGACCCGCGCGCCGCAAAGTTGAATGCCAAGTGAATTTCGCAACCGCCATTCGTCTGCGTACCGGCAATCAGTCGTATTAGAATGATGCGCGTTCTACGGTCCTTACTTCACCGACTCAGGTCACGCGGTAGTTGCGGACGACCACAACGCGGTCGCGGAAAGGCATGTGATGGGCAGTCGAGCTGTCGCCGTTCAGTCAATGCTAACGAAAGTACAAGGAAATTCTATAACGGGCAACTTCTGAACTTCGGGATCATTATCAGCCGCATCACTTCTTATTCGCTCACTCATACCTTGGCGTCCGTGAAAACAGCCAGAGAATTTACTATCAACTCAACAGAGTCAGGTGAGATAGGTCGGTCAACAGCGTAGTCCATCACCACGTGTTGGCCGTCGCCCATGTCCAGGCACGCCACGTTCACGACGTACTCCGCTGTCCATCGCTTTGCGAGTTTGTAGTATACTCTTCTGTAAGTGTAGCAGGTCTCGAGCTCGCTGCAGGTGTTGGGATCCAGCATGAAGAAATCGACGTGCGAGGAAAACCTGCCTAAGTTTACGTGTGGGACGTACTTCTCCCTGAACCTCGGATCGGACGCAGTCTTCGCCAACACATCCGCCTGCATAGAGGTTCGACACATGGTTTGGGTTTTGCCCAGGGTTTTAATGTAGGGCTAGACTTCATTATTATGTCGAGCGGTTTGGGGATTTTAGGATCGTCGCGAGGTGTCACTGACCCAGCCTGTCGTTGGCTGGCGGTTACTCAAAAGCACGACCACATGTATCAACGATCAGGAAGCAACCTACCGGCACATCGGGTACCCGGAAACGGATATATACCCATTCTAGCCCGGTGGAGTCCTTTTCCCTATCTCGGAACCGCTTCGCTGACCGGTCGGTCCCCTTGTACCTCCACGGTAGGGTTTCGTGCCCCGCCGCGAGCTTGCTTCCGTTTATCTTCAGCTGTTGAAGCCTTTCCCTCGCTACCTGCATCAGCTCCTCTCTGGTGAACTTTCCACTTGCGTGCTGTCCCGACGGAGGATTCACTTTGCTTGTTGGCATCGCACAGTAATCGAGCAGTGCTATTTCCTATATTTCATTTATCCACGCGCGTTTTTCTCTCTGTCGAAAAGTATGGGTACAAGCGTGTTACTCGTCGTTTCTGAGTAGCAGCGTTCTACGCTACGGCAGGGAATCCTCGGGGGCTCGCCTTTGTTCTCAGGACCAGCAGCGTGGCAGCAACGATACACTTCTTCATGATTTATGAAGGTCAAATGCAGCAGATCCTGCGGCTGTGTTTGGATGAGGAACCATGATGCTATCGGTTTTTGCGGAGTGCTATAAATAAATATCTTTGCGTCTGTGCCAATTTCTTTTATTCTGTGCTGGTGGATTCCACTACTTTCTTTGTGATAAGCCTGTTACTACTTATGATTACCGATGATTACTTAGGGAGTCCGGCCCTTTCAACCGGCAGTCCGGCACAGCGATAATAACCAGAGGCGGTTGGAAGGGGTTCATCTGTCCGTGCTCATCTAGTTTTTCTTGTAACCAATTATATTGGAAGGGGTTCATCTGGCCAGCACTTGACCGAGTATCGCACGGTACAGCATAATGTATTGATTCTAGTGAAAGACAGGTGCACATAAAGGATTACAAGAAGAACAACATGAACACGGACGGGGAAAAAGGGAGGGGAACCAAAAGGGCAGGAGAGACAAGAGGATCACGGAATCCAAAGCACGGCAAAAGGAAGCACTGCATTGCGCACAAACCTAGCATATCAAACTAAAGAAACTCCAAGGCAACGTTGAGAATGCAAGATGTGGAGGCGACAAGCGGCGCCTCACGCGCCGCTTGAGGAAGCACGGGGACGCTTGCGGCCCATGACGCGGATGAAGACTGAAGAGCGCCGTGGCAAGAGAAGGCATCCCAGCCGAGGAGGAAGCGGCCTCCACACCGTGTGCGGCAACGGACAACCAGCGCAAACGTTGTCCGCGTTAGTGACACGGACGGCGAGAGAGACCTTTCGGCGCCATGAGGCTAACAACTTCCCCACATGCATCCCTTTAGAGGCGGCTTCCTACTTGGCGGGCTCTGTCAAGAAAGCCGTGGAGTGGCCGCCGAGAATACCGAATTCCGTTACCGCAAAGGGAATGACGCAGATGTCGGGGCGACTCCTCACCCCCTCCAAATACTTCTCGAACTCGGTCTTCGCAACACGGCGTAGAGCGACTTAGTAGACGGGGGGCTAGAAATGCGGGCTAGAGACGGGGGGCTAGAAACGCGGAACAAACCGGAAACCACGGCATCAAGAGTTAGTTTTGAGCCTCGGATGCCGTGATAGTGCAAGACACCCACATCCGCGGGGAGGCCGTCGTTGCCGTTGGGTGAATCTGTAATAAAAACTCTACAAAAATCAAATCTACAAATTTTCCTTACATAAGAAAAAAAGTGGAAATCACCAATCAAAAAGGGGAAAAGCATGAGGACTTCTCCCCATAGGCCTTCTCCCCAAGAACATGGAGACATGCCACGGCATCGGCACTGCCCTACAGCAAAGCATTGCAGAGATAGAACACCAAAGTACGATGAAGAATAGCATAAAGACGTTGCAAGAATTCTCGCCGTACATGCATCCCCCCAAACCCGTCGAAAAGGAACATAAGTAGATCGACGAACGAAATGTTTAATGCGGACATAACTGCAAGAACGCAATGAACGAGAGTCCGCAGCACTCATGCCAGGGAAGCGACGAACTCCCGCCATCATAAAAGCCATGCGATCAACCAACTTAGCCGTCATAGGCGCCAACCGGCCCCCATCCTCCATAGCGAAGGAATAGTAGTCATGCTTGGACCGATTGAACCGAAGGCGAGCCAAATAAAGTGGACGTGCGAAGTTCCACATCGAGTTTGCCATGCTGAGCTCCCATTGCAAGACTGCATGGGAGTGGGAGACGAGCGCCTAGCTGAGGAACACTCATGTTCGTGCGAGCAAGTGTGACCGTCACCTCAACAACAAGACGACGGTATGGGGACTTGAAGTGTAACCGCACCACATCCCCAAGTCGGTGTCGAGAAGCTCCCGACCGAATACGGCGAACATCCAACCGCAAGTTCCGCCCCTTAGTAGCCCCCGCTTCAAGAATGAACTCGTCAAGCACGTGGACAACCCGATCGTGGAGCTGAATGGCATACCAAGCAAGAGCACATGCACCGGGGAATGTGGTCCATAAGCAGAGCACTTGTCGACTACTCATCCGACATAGAGGTACCCGATACCATTGACAAAAGTCAATATCCACGAAACTCCAAGAGAGCCGCATTGCACCGTCGGTACTTCCGAATATCAGAGGCGCGCTCCACAGTAAGGCCCAACACACGGTGCGCTGCCATCGAATAGCAATTGAACAACACCTTGAAATTGGACTCATGTGAAGCAAAAAAAGCGAGCCAAAGCACCGCGCCCCTTACCCAAAATCGCATGCATATAATCAAGCGGGGAAGGGCTGCAGAGCGCCAAGAGGTTAAGGTAGGCCCGGGCACGAAGAATGCGCAGAATACCCCTCTGAGTTTGGCCCCCATAGTCTTCCGAGCGAGTGAGAGCGTCGGAGTCGGAAGTTGTAAGTAAATTCAATGGTATGTAATAAGTATGTAAGACAATTAGCTTTCAAAAAGCTACCTGTCACACATATGAGGCCCCATAGTGTAGTTTAGTAACTCCTAGACTGGCAGCCTCTCTTAGCATAGTCTTATAATTGAAGCCTATATAATGTATTTTAAGGCTATTCGGAGCAATTCGTGCGTATTTCGTGTTTTTCTTTGGTATGCCAATTGGCTTTGGGGGCTTGCACCACAAGTGCGGCACGTTTGGCATGCCAGGCGCCCACCTTTGTCAATACCTACTCCCTCTGGAATATTGGGGAGGCATGCCGTGATTCTACCGCGATACATGCATTTTCGGATGATCATGGGAACTATTAGATCAATACGGCGTTTATACCGACTGTGGTCCGTGTCGCTAATGAAGAGTTGAAGAATACATATAAGCGAGTAAAGCCGGTTAAGTCTTTGTGTAGTATACCCCTAATATGGCTCGTGAATCTGCCGAGGAAACCCGAGTGCTAGTCTATGCCGTTACGGGTACTCGCGCTCTGGGCGCCCCTCTCGCGATAGATTTTTCAACGGCATACGCCCCCCTCCCCCCGGCGCCCCGTAATGCAAACTACATTCACTCTTGGCTCCAATATTTGGTATCGGCACAACAACGACAAATGGACGAGATGATGCTTGCCATGTTTACATCAAACTTTGGAAGAGCGCATTCGGGATTTCGTCTAATGATCACGTGTGCCGTACGCGCGCCGCCAAGGGTTCATGCTTCGTACCCTCCCCCTCCCGATGTTTACCGCTCGTATCTGGCTACCGTGGATAATGCCGTTCGGATAGCTGTGTTTCGAATCTTGGGCGTTTCTCATGACGAACAAACTACAAAAGCTCGATTACCTCAATTGCGCCTCGCAATAACTTTCGGTGCCCGCGGAGCTGAAGGGCTAACACTAACGTAACGTAACGTAACGTAAGGTAACGTACGAACGTCCCTTGCTCGACGATGATCTATACTTCATTTCGTGCGAATCTTGCCATCATGATAACACATTACGAGTTCGAGTCGCTAGGTCCTTTGTACAGTCTTATCCGTCAATAAGTATGTACATTTCTCCTTCATCACCATGCGCGGTCCAACAACGCAATTCGCGCGACAGTATTTCCAATGCTAGGGCGGGTGTTATCGGATTCCGATATTGCACTTTCTGTAACTACTCTGAACAATTGTGACTATTCGGATTGGTTGGGCCCCGATGTGGAGCTTGTGGTGCCCTCGGCTGAGAATGCGGTGGCGCGTAATGCGCGATAGACATGCATGCAACTTCAGACTCCTATCGCTCCGTCTCACTCAAGTGATGCACGTGGCCATCTTCAACGGGGCATTTCGCGCCCTCTTTGGTCCTCTGCTTACCTCGACATCTTAGCGTGTTGTCGTCCTTCTCTGCCGGAATATATCCGCACTGTTTTGGGTATGGGTCGTTGGTTGTGGCGCTCTTTTTTGCCTCACAAGAGTCCATTGTCTGGGCTCCAACCGACTGTTGTGTGATGGCTGCGCATCGGGTGATGGGGTGTATTTTCCAACTCGAGTTTCTCATGGCCAGAAATGCCCTCGGTGCAATGTGGCTCCGGAAGAGCTTCGTGCCTCAGCTCATCCTCGAGCGTTTTGACCTCAACAATACAATAGGAGCGGAAGACATGCTTTCTGCTCCGGATCATATTCCAATGTGCCCGTGCTCGTGGTATGTTATACAACCTCTTGGTCGTGTTTTATACGTTTTGGAGGAGCGTATAGGGGAGGCGGACGCGATACCCGGGTGTTGTAGTTACAAAAAACTTTAATGACAGCAACTAATACGCCGTAAGTACAACATCCGATGGTGCACATGCGAAGGGGACATCTCAAGGAAGCCAGACTTTAGTTTTGGTGGCAGTCGGTGGCTACATTGCTGCTAACGCCATCCGCACGCATCACCAATCTCACCACCCCAAACCACCACTAGACTGCCGTCCTTATGAACACTAGTTACGCCCAGCGCAGCGAGCTAACTGGCCACACCTCGACCATATCGGTTCACAGCAACCATGAGCAAGCTTTAGAGGGCGCGGTGCGGTGGGGTGCGATGACTAGACACGCCCGTACGTCGACGGAAGTGTCGGGCGCGTGTGATTACTCGGGATTGCCCTTCCCGATCAGCGTAAACACCACCATACTCGCCGCCTCAAACATTCCCGTCCCGATTAAGCGCCTTTCGATGACTAATTCTGACCTTGTGACTGCCAGCGATGTAAAATTTCGGCTGTTTCAAGCTCACGCCGTCGGTTACAGCGAGGAACTGTTTACTGGCACAGTTATTTATCCAGCCGCTCCTTTTGGGCTAGCCGCCCCCGATATGGCATCTACTTAGTAGCCCGCACCCAAATACTCCGACCAGAGCAGCTAGAATTATGGCCCGGCCCACCCCGTTGCAGGTAAATTCACCATGAAGGGGGTGAAACGTCTTTGCTGCCGCCCTTGTGGTATTTTATCCCCCATGGTCTCCTTCCGGCTTCCCCGCACTAGCCGCAGCGATCAACGCAATGAGCTTATGCCGAGCATAAGCGCCCGTGGCTTGCAAAGCTGATTGGCTTTGCTTTGAAATGCTTCAAAACTGTTTGGTTATAGTGTTTGCTATTGCTTTGTGTACCATGCTGAACTGTGCGAGTGTGATATTCAGGAGGCGCTCCACTACTTTTGCATGTGTTAGTAGTTTTTTATTGCTTAATTTTTCAGTGCGTCGTGAAGGGTGTGTCTGTGTCTGTTTGTTTGGTGTGTGTGTGTGTGTGTGTATGTGTGTGTGTGTGTGTGTGTTTGTGTGTGTGTGTGTGCGTATGTGAGTGTGTGCGTGTGTGTGTGCGTGCGTGTGTGTGTGTGTGTGTGTGTGTGTGTGTGTGTGTGTGTGTGCGTGTGTGTGTGCGTGTGTGCGTGTGTGTGTGTGTGTGTGTGTGTGTGTGTGTGTTTTTGTGTGTGTGTGTGTGTGTGTGTGTGTGTGTATCTTTGGGTTTATGCGCGCCCACTAATGTGTTCTTGCCAATGTATGCGTGTGTGTGTGTGTGTGTGTGTGTGTGTGTGTGTGTGTGTGTGTGTGTGTGTGTGTGTGTGTGTGTGAAATATAGAGAGAGATATAGAGCGTGCATGTGTGCGCGTGAGTGACTGTCCAAATAACGAGGTGTTCTGTGCGTGTGCGTGCGCGTGTGGTATGATTTTCATGTCAGTGCATGTGTTTGTTGTTGTGTGTGTATAACAATGGGACAGTGCGTGTAAAATTTCTATGCTTATGAGGAGATGTTCGTCGTTCTTTGTGTATTGAGCGCGTATATGTGTATTTGAATTCGTGGACTAGTGTTGATTTGAAAGCGCACGGGGCACTTGCGCTTTCATCACGGGTTGTTTAGCATGTCGCCGATCACAAAAAGCGCGACGGTGTAGCGGGCCCCGGGTCTGCAAAGCCTAGTAATGACCTTGTCAACCGTCAGGCAGACATGCAAACATGTTGTCATGTGATATGTCACCCATTCATGTCATGCATGCGCCATTTCTTAAAAGTAGGCGGTGTTGTTGTTCGAATATCGGCGTAGTACAATAAAAAAACGCGTCTTCTCGTCAAAATATCGGCGCCGTCGACCTAGTCGATGGCAAACTTTGTAAGCACGTTTCAATATGTCACTTCTCACATACATTAATACAATTTTAAAGTAGAGAATGCTGAGGGTTTTGTCCGTTCATCGGTTTTTGATCGAAAATTTCTCGTAGCAATTTTTGATGTCATTTCTTCGCCGAAACTTTGCCGATTACTATATTTCTGGGTTTGTGAAAACTACATTTGAAACCTTGACAAGGCACAGAAACTCAGACAAGCTCAGAAGGGTGTCCTAGGGTCAACATGCTCAAAGGAGGTCTATAACTGATGAGACATGGGTAAAAATATAGCGGGTGGACGACACCTCGCTTTTTACTGCACCCGGGTGCAGTAACTTGCGTTAGATAGATAAATTGAAAATTGAAACTTATTTACAAAATTTATCGGTCAATTGTCCGGTCTGCTGGCTAAGGGCCCACCCAAAGCTGCCATTTAGGTCTTATGATCAGGGTTCAAGGCCGGATGCCCTATTCCTAGATACTCCTCGGGACTACATATCGCAACCTCAAAAAAATAAATTGAGGAACTAGATTTAAGCCCGGACGATACCGGTATTTCGAAAATAGAAATTATATGCGATATACAATGCAAAGTCCCTTTTGTAATCCACATTTTCCTTCATCTCCGGAAGTAAAGGTCCTACCCCGGGTACCCCTCGCCCGGGCCGATCTTTGAGCTAAGGGGCAAGCCTGCTAGCCCCTTTCCCTAACCCCACCTTCTCACTACTTCTTCCACTAGGAGAGGACGGCTAAGGCAGCCCGTATGAGGCTGGGATCAAGGCGGTCACACTGCGGAATGGGGGCCGCGCGCAACACGGAACATTTAGTACTGAAATTGAAATTGAAATTGTTTACAACATGTACCGGGTGAAATCGGCCGCTGTCTCTGGGCCCCCTTGTACGTGTCGTTGGTGGTCTTATATTACCAGGAGCTAGACCGTGAGCCACTACTCCCAACCTCTCCATTGGCACTGACGATACCGTCTAAAACATACACGTAACCATGTATCTATACGTATTTTGTTTTGGATATAGTATGAAATAAAAGCGTCGATAGTCTCCACGATACGCGGCCTGCTCCAGCCGCGGCGTGGATGCTGATCGCCGAGGCTGGTCAGCTTGAGTTGGTCGAGGCGAACGTGCATGACCTCGGGTACCGTGCGACTCCGGTCGTGCCGGAGCTAGGGGGAAAGGCATGTGAAAACCCCCTCGCTCAGATCTTCGTCGGTCCCGTCTCGATCCGTGCTCTTCCCCGCCCGAGGTAGTAGTTGCTCCTCCCGACGCACTTCGCCACCTAGCCGAGTCTTCCCTCCTCCTTTGGGGGCTAGGAAGAGTAAATAACTAAGCTGCAAACGGTGTCCGCCTGGCTCTCCTGCCCCCGTGCCAGAATGTTCTCATGTCCCATGTCCGTGTTCCGCGTGTTTCCAACACCCATCTTATCGCGCTGTGGCCGGCCGTGCCCTCCCCCGGTGGTTTACGTTGTTAGGGGGCCGCCTATACGAGCAATGTGCCGTTACGATAACCCTAGGCACACTGCCTGAGGCAGCCTGTCGATAACCGGGTACCGACTAGGGGAGGGGTGGGTCGGACATAGGGATCGAGTCGCCGAACCACAAAAGATGTTGGGTACGGGAACATTTTTCCAAAAGCCCCCCGTACCGGGTTTTTCCGGCGGCGGTTGATCCTAAGGATCGCCGTCGCCAGACCGTGCCGCTCCTCCGACCGCGACCCATCTCCGTCCTGCGTAGCTTCAAGCCTCACCCCCAGGGTAGACTTAAAACTCTCGCAGGGCTGTCGGCTGCTAGCGAGGGCCGTGCCCTAGCGTTGCTTCCTAGCTGTCCGCCGCCAACTCCAACACCCTCGTCCCACCGCTGATCCGTCCGTACCCTTCCTCGCCAAAAAAGAAATCCGCAGACATGTCAATCCATGTATACACGGAATGGCATGAAGGGGGTTGGAACCGCCGCTTCCCGGAACGGAGTTGTACGCCATATCCAAGTACCAATAAGGCGTGCAACTCCGTTCCGGGAAGCGGCGGTTCTAACCCCCTTCATGCCATTCCGTGTGTACATGGATTAACAGGTTATGGGCCCTCCGCGTTTACTGCGGGGTTTACTAGGGCACCGGCCGGAGTTCATGGGATGATGTCCATTAAGGGGGAGTGTTTACATAGCCCTCCGTAGGGCTACTAATGGACACATATGTACGCTAGACTCCGGGGGAGTCATGGCCCTCCACCTATAGGTGTTCGCTATGGGTGTTCGCAGCTCATTCGCGTTGCGATGCGATGGGTTCACATGCACAAAATGTTCCTATCGGGTACCGACTTTTGGCGGTACTTGGATATGGCGTACAACTCCATTCCGGGAAGCGGCGGTTCTAACCCCCTTCATGCCATTCCGTGTGTACATGGATTAACAAAGACATCTCCTCATCTTCTCCCATCCGCACTGTCAACAAGCAGCGACATGACAGAACAAAACAAATTTGTGCTAGCAATTAGTTGAAGTAGGCTAATCGCCACAAACAAGTCACTCTTCAGTTTATCTTTTAATTACTATTACCTACATTACAAACAGTTTAGCTCTCGCGAATTCTTTCTGCATTAACCGCAATTAATAATTGTTACGCAGTTTGTTCTCTTACCAAACTATCACACCTATGGCGGTCGAGCTGGTTGAGCGCTTGGCTGTTTTTATGGCTTTTCGTCAATTCCTCAGCATGGGGGCTATTGACTCTCCTTGTTTGCGGCTTGACAACCACGTCCGTATGAAGGAGCTTGTTTGTCGTTCCACCTTATTTAAATTCCGCCAATTTCTCGGTGATGTGCGTCGGGAATTCAAGCATGGCCTTTCAGTGGTTCTTCATGGCACCTTGGGCTCGTATCTTTGTGGCGTTGCAAGAAGGCATCGCTGTCGCTCTTGCGTATCTTCCTGCCCCACGGGCTTAGCTTCGTGAGACCTTGTTTTTCCTCGATTGGTGTTTCCTGATACTTATTGTGTAATTGATTTCTTGGTAACGCTCAAAATAGTATGACGGCAAAAACGCTTTTCGTCATGTCCATTTCTCGCCACCACACTCCGCGCCCACTTCACCCGCCAAAACGACACCCTCCTCGCCTCACTCCTCGACAAAGCCACCCACATCACCGACCCACACACTTACAAACAAGCATATTGCGACTTCACACCCCGCCGAACACTCACATCCCTCCATCCCCGCCTCACCCCTCTATGGCTTAACAAGATCACCACAAAGCCACAAGTCCTACTCCGCGCCTCTAGCTCCTCCATCCTCCTCATATCATGCAAATTCATATCCACACTCGAAGTGGCCGCCGACTCACTCGCCATCCCCATCCGTCTCCTAGCCGCGGTCCTCACCGAACCCCTCGACACCATTCACTAGTCCACAACCGCCTGCCCACCACACCTAACCGCTAAGCATACCTCTCCACTCACCACCATTTACCCATCTTGGATTCCTCTCTTTATACCCCATCTTCCCCGCTACCCCACCACCCTCTCCCCCGCATCAAACCCCCTCATCAACACCACCCCTCCCCTTGTCCCAACTACACAAATCGAAGCCGGATACCTGTCCCCCTCGGACCACCCCTACCATCCCTTCGACGTCACACGTATCATTTCCAAGCGCAAGGACACTGAATACGGTCAGACACAATACATGGTTGAATGGGCCCCGGAACACCTCACGGAATGGGACATCCAACTTCAACTCGACGACGGCTTCCGCCTCATTCCCTCCACCCCCACCTCGGTATGTCTCCCCACCCCCTCCCCCACCCTTTGTTCTATTTGCCACGGCCCCCTCCAACCCGACCTCACTTCAACCTGCAACACATGCCCGCACTTTGCCGTCCATTCCCACCGCCGCCCCGCTCATAGGCCCGACACGTGGCAATGCGACTGGTGCGAACGCGGCCATAAGCACGACCTCACCCGCCTACAAGAGGTCCATTGGGCCCTTTGCCTCCAACTCCACGACACCATCAGTGAGACCCCCTTTTGCCCCGCAGCCCTCAATGCCTTCAATTCCAACTTTGTTTCAACCACAAGATGGAGGGTTATCAATGTCCGCACAATTTTTTCTCGTCATTTTATTTGGCCGTCAATGACGAGCTTTGCTCGTATCTCTACATGCGGTTCTCGCCATTATTTCTTCGCATGTGTATTATTTCGTCAGAATTTATACATCATTATTTCGTCAGAATTTAATAACTTCCTCGGGCTTAGGCCTGATGTGGGGGTTTTTCCTCCATTTACCATTTTGCTTGGTGATTTTCACTTCTTTTTCCTTCATTTCTACCTTGCGAGACGTCATTTGATTTAATTACTCCGTGTTTCAAATTACACTACTATAAATTTGACCTTTTATCTTTGTGGTTTGCACTGCTTATCGCGGCATCTTCATCGACGAGATTCGACCCGAGTTCATCAGCAGTCGTCACCCACCGTTCGCGCTGTATTCCTGGCCATCTTCTCAGGACTCGCGCTGCTATAAACCTCATAAGAGCGTCGCCTGTCACCGATGCCAAGCTAGCACAGCAATAATAACAAGTTTGGTCATCATGGTCGCTGCAATGTCCCGCTACAACACTCTCCTGGCGGTGGCGACGCGGGCAGTCACGGGTTTGCGGCCAGCCGAGTTGCCGATGATGCGTCCAACAGCAACGACCGCGACCGCGACACACGGCTCGCACTGGCGCGCACACAGCGGTGGGCCAGCGGCTGGGCGTAGGTTCCCTCCTCCACGTGAAGATTTATTCAGCAAGACAGGCGTACCTGGCGTCAAGCACGTACTCGCTGTAGCGTCTGGCAAAGGGGGAGTCGGGAAGTCGACCGTCGCAGGTACGAATGTCCACCGAATATACCACGAAATCGCACGTTAATCAGAGAAAAAGCTTTTTCGAACTATCTATATTCTATACCAACGCCCACAAGTACCTCAATGGCGCGTGCCTACTGTATTCTTACGCAAAGCGAGGGAATGGGAGGCGTGCATGCTTGAGGGGGTGGTTTAGAGTGCCGTGTGGTTGGACTGGCACGCTGACGCCGCTCCTCTGTCGCAGTCAACTTGGCGGTGGCGTTGGCGCAGAGTGGGAAGCTGCGGGTGGGGCTGGTGGACGCGGATGTCTACGGACCCTCCGTCCCGACTATGATGAACCTGGTGGACAAAGGGGAGCCGGCGGTGGGCGAAGGCAACCCCCACCCCCTTCATTCCCACTACCAAATGCATATAAACCCTCATATCCATTCATCAGTCGCCATTTATAGATTCACTTGAGTGTGAGTGAGAATAGGGACTGCGTTGCTCCGTGCAGAGCCTTGACGATCTGATCGGCATACTTTTCTTGGGTGCGTAGGGGATAAACTAGTTCCGCTGGAAAACTATGGCATCCGATGTATGTCAATGGGCTTCCTCATGCAGGTAGGTGCACGCCGCACACCACCCACCACACATCACCTGACTCTCCCTTGCCACAAGTACGACGGAGATCAGTGGGCCGGAGTGGGTTCATAATAGAGGAGGAAAGGTGGGCAATTGTGAGCACCTGATTAAGGGGAAGTGGTCGTGGTGGATGGGTGGAGCGCAGGCAAACACTGCAGCTGTGTGGCGCGGCCCTATGGCGCTAAAGGCACTCGATCAGCTGATATTTAAGACGGCATGGGGCGCGCTGGATGTGCTAGTGGTAGACATGCCGCCTGGTGCCGCCTCCCCTTCCTCCCTTATTGACCCCTTTCCCTGCCGGAATACCCTCAGGGACCCACCTCCCCCCCCCCTCACCTTCTCTTCTTCACTCTCTGCACAACTCCATGCCGCCCTTCCACTTCCACCTGTGGGGTGCACTACCTGAGGTCTCATTATTTTCTTCCCTCCTTTGGCCCACTGTAGGCACTGGCGACATTCAGATCACCGTCGCGCAGCGCTGCAAACTGTCCGGCGCCGTGATGGTGTCCACTCCTCAGGAGGTGGCACTAGCGGACGTCCGTCGTGGAATCACCATGTTCGCCAAGGTAACCCCCCCTCCCCCCCCCCCTCACCACCTACTCAAGCCTGGCGCCCTCTCTTCCCCTCTCTCGCTGCTGGGTTCAGACAACGTTGCGCCCTTCACAGGTCAACGTACCTGTCTTTGGTGTGGTGGAGAACATGGCGTACTTTCTGTGTGATAACTGCAGCAAGCAACACCACATTTTTGGGAGCGGGGGGGTGCAGCGGGTGGCGGAAGCGATGGGGTCTGAGGTCATCGCGCAGGTGGGGCAACCATTTGGTCTCAGTGCGCAGACTTGAGTTGGCATGTGAGGAGGGCGAGGGGGTACTACAACAACAGTTGTGTACAGATGGGTTTGATATTTGTGGTGGCGGTGCAGGTGCCACTGGAAGGCGCGGTTTCGGAGGATTCCGACCTGGGAACGCCGATTGTGATTAGTCGACCGGAGAGCAAAGGCGCAGCTGCGTTCCGTGAGCTTGCAGAGCGCGTCAGGCAGAGCTTGGGCCTGAGCACGACTGGTGATAGTGGGAGCGGGGACGGCAGCTAGAGTGCAACTCCCATTGTGCCCCTCCCATATTCATTATCTTGCGCTATTGTATATGAGACGCTTTGACTGGACAATATATACGTGTTCTAACCTCCTTCGCCCTATCAAACAAACACACACACACACACACACACACACACACACACATCATCACCTGATCGCAACCAATGGATCAGCCGCCCTCCTTATGTTTGAACTTGTTTCATTTGATCCCTCTCAGCTTCATTTCGGATCTAGGGCTCCCCCATTACACCCTACATTACTACCCCCGATACACAGCCACACACACACACGCACACATCCTCACCAACCCACTTGCCCCCACCCGTAAGCACCCATTCTCAGACTCCCATCTTCATACCTACAATTACCCACTTACTTTACCATCACCCGCGCCCGCCCGCACCCACACACTCTAACTCCCACTCACGTGCAAGGACGCCACCCTACCTGTCGACACATACTCACCCCCCATCACGCTCACCCAAACACACCCCACTCACAGCATCCCCCTTCCCTCCCTCCCCTTCCCTTTCCTTTGCTCTTGCATGACTTAGCAACTTCGTGTGCGGCGAGCTGACCGCGTTTCGCACGCTGGCCTTTGCCAGCAGCCATTATTTACACTTACGGGGGCTTCCCTAGATGCACGCGATGAGAGAGAACAGGTGGAGGCGCGGCTAATCAGATGGGCACACACGTTATAGTAGGGGATGCGTAGCTCTTCATATGGCCTGCTGCGCTGCCCGCTCCGCCATGGTGTCCGCCTTTTTCCGCGCGTGCGCGCTACCAGACAGTTTGTTCCGCCTGGCCTTGGGTAGGACATCGTTGTAGAGGAAGATCTTCAGCGTGGTCACCAGATCCGTCGTGTTCTCCGCCTCCTTGTCTGCATCCGGCTTAGGCTCTGCCGTGGGCTTGGCGGACGCGGCTTTGGCCTGCGCGAGCTTTTGGGTGCGTGGGCTGGCGAAGGGTAGGTCGCCTCCCCCCTTGGGCGCGGCCCACCCGGGCGAAGCCTCCTCTTTGCTCGCCCCACGCGCGGTCCAGCCGTACTTGATGCACGCGAGGCGGATGAGCGTCTCGAGGAAGCCCTCAAAGTAAAAGCGGTGGTCGCCCTCGCAGGTGACTCGGATCTCCGAGTTGGCCACCTGCGTGAACACCACCTCCGCCTGCGCGCTGGACATGATGAAGCCCTGCGGGCTGTGGTCCTCCGGGTTGTCCACGCACCCCGTGTCCTTGGCAAACTTCATAAACTGGTGCAGACCCAGCGTGACGCGCGTGCCGCGCATCACGAGGCGCCCCAGGTGCGCGTAAAAGGTGAAGATGTCATGGAGGTCGGGCTCCGCCACCTGAAGCACGCGGATGACGGCCGCATGGCGCTCGTGCACCCTGCACCAACCCCACACCAGGACCAAAGCCAGCCCCACAGCGGCAAAATCAGCAAAACGCTCCAACGCCCTAATCCTTCCCTTCAATTTGATGAGAGCGTACTGAAGGGTGCCAATGGGCATGCATTCTACCGCAAGCACATACATAGGCGCATAAACATTAGTATTTGCCTGATCTATATAGAATCTTTTAGCCTTTTATTCAAAAGGAAAGATTTGTGCTTGGATGTGGTCAGATTATTATGGATTGAAGCTCCAAACAATTAGGTTTTACTGAGAGCCGCACTTCGCAAGGGTGCTACTGCCAAACACCTCGAAGCGAGACCAAGGTGAGTGACAAACCTTTCAGTGAACGCTTCATGTGGCTAAAGCAAATGCAACACGAGGGCAAAATAGCATACATGGATAATGGGTTTGGCCGTAGGGTATATGTTAGGGTTTTAAGTCCCCTGCGAGGGGGGGTGGGCTCTCTCACCCTTTGAGCTGCTGCCCCTCGACCGCCACCAGGTCGGAAATGTTGATGTCCATCCACCGCGTGTTGTTGCCGCCCAGCTCGTAAAGCTGCACCTCCGCCGTGTAATCATGCGCGATGCCCCGCCCCGGCCGCTGCCCCGCTCCGGCATTCCGCGGGCTGAACATGTCCCGCGACGCTTCGTCCGCTATGGAAGACGCCTTGCTGAGCGCGGGGCGCGGCGAAAGACGGCTAACATGCCCAGTCTTGGAGTGCTCAGGAGATCCTCGCGGCGAGTACGGCGGCGGACGGGGAGCGCTATGTTCGATTTTCTTCTCGTGTTTCGACCCCATGTCGACGGCGCCCTGCACATATATATGAAAGGGAAGATGAAACGTCACTTTGGACGATCGTATCTGCTGGGTTCACTGTAACCCCTGACTCACGAACGACTTATACCTCCATGCCGTGAGGAGAGCTAACGTCCACGAGGGGGCATGAAGTGCAAAAATCCCATCGCAAAGGTGGCGGCCGCGGAGTGGACGGCGAAAGAGAGAGAGAGAGAGAGGCGTATCGAATGGTTACAACACTAGACAGGTCCCCTCTCGCGAATGGACGAGTTTCCGCTGTAATTAATATCACGAGGCAATCTAAGTAGCGGCTTGAGTGTGGAAATGGTATCGCCGGCGGCAGATAGCACTTGATGCCTCCCGGATTACTGCGTAGCGACAGAAGGGGGGGAAGGGGAAAGCAAGGCAGGGGTCAGCATTCAACTTGCGTCACCCACTGCCTGAACGACGAGGGAGGGGACGACACTCGGAGTGTTGGAACGATGACGCGACGAAGCCAGACGTGAATGCAGTGTTCTATTATTCGTAACGGCATAACTCGTTCGACAAATGACGACGGCAGACAAATGTGCTGATGTCGAAAAACATCTGAGGTGTAAAGAACAGTCTCATGGCGTACAACGAATTGTTTGGCGAGGTCACTGTCGTCACGGCATTGACACCGCTACTGCTACACAGTCGTAAGCAGCACCGAGTCACGCGGGAAGAGAAGGGACGGGAGAGAAAACACGGGGATAGGCGGGGGTGCTCAGACGCACCTTGTTTGCGCCTATTCGCGCGCCAGCGTTTTTAATGGCTCCGTTGCGTTCCTCTAACTGCTGAATGTACAACTTGTACTCCACCAGCTGTGTTCGCACCGCGGCCACCACCTCCTGCTCTTGCGACAGCGCGTCCTTCATACCGAATTTTTCCTCGCGCAACTTGTTCAGCTCCTCCCGGATGCGCTCGTTCTCGGAGCGCAGCTCTGCGTCGCGCTGGTTTTGAGCGCGCTGGTTCACCGTGTTCGTTTCCCGCTCGCTGGTCAAGCTCGCGTGCAGCTCGTCGGCCTCCGCGCGAGCATTCGCCAGACCTTCCTCCAACTCCCGGTTTCGCTCCGTCAGCCGTTTCGCGCTGTCGTTCAACATGTCACGCTCCCGTTGCGTGTCAACCAGACTCATCTCCAAACTCGACGTCGTCTGCTGGTACGCCTCCATCGCCGCGGTATGCTCGCCCTGTAACTGCGCCAACGCCGCCTCGGCACGTGCCGCCGCGTCGTATTGCATTTGCAGGCATTCCTTGGTGGCCTCAAGATCGTCCGCTAGCCCAGCGACCACGTCGCGATTCAGCCCCTCACCCTGCACGTGCCCCGCCGCATCCGCAGTCCGAGGAGTCCATGTCCTCGTCTTCGGACTCGGGCTGATTTCTCTACCGCTGGGACTCCCCCCCGCCCCGGCACGAATCCCACCGTAAGCGCGCGATCCGCCGTAGAGTGGACTCGCACTCCGCGTCGAGTACCCGCTCCGGCTGGGATGACGCGAGTGCGTCGCCGGGGTGCCAAACCGCGAAGCGTATGGGCTCTCCGGCGTGCTCGGTACTTCCAGCGGTTGTATGTCGGGACGGCCGGGATGGTAGACTGGAGCCCCGCTGGTCCAGGGACGGTCGTGCACGCCTTGTCGCTCACCCGCCTCGTGAAGACCGAGGTGTGGTAAAGGAGGCGAAGACACCTTTGGGCTACGTCGTGCAGAGTAGGTGGGCGACCGGTTTCCGGGCTGAGATGCGGGTGGGGCAACTAGGCCGCTACGGTAGTCGTTCATCCTCTCCGTGTATGTCGCCATACTTCCTCGCGTGTGTCGCATATCCCATTGCGTTGCATGAATAGCAAGGAGGAGGAGACTACCGTCGCAGCAGCGCGTCGTCTCAGCTACCATCCCCACCAGCCGTAGCCCGTGCGCCCGCTCAACGAAACTGACTATCGACTGAACGAGTCGTCGAATCTCTGCGCGTGCTTTGTGGTCGACTTCCAACCGCACCGGACGAAGCCCTTCGCTCACACCGTTGCCACCCGGGCTGACCTCTTCCCCGTTGTCGCCGTCACCACTGGCCTGACGCCGCTGCACCTCCGAGTCGAACTCGTGCTGCGCGTTCAGCTGCATCTGCGCTGCCGCGTCGACGTCCAAGTAGGCGCCCGTCTCCGTCACCGGGGCAAACCCAGCCGAGGAGTGCGGCCTAGCAGGCTGCGGCGACATTGCCTCCGCTCTGCTCGTCACCATCGCAGAAACAGGCCGACCAACGCCGCTGCCTCGATACGGGCCTTGTGATGGCGACAGGTCAGGGACGTCCTCCTCCATATACGCGCTACCGGAGTCGGTGTGCGCGTGGGTGTAGCGAGAAGAGAAGCGACGTGCGAAGGTGGTGCACGACGCGCCCTCCTCCATCGTGTAGGTCGTCACATACCGCATGTCCACAATGGGGGGGACGTAGCCCTACAGGTGGGTCCATAATTGGGAAAGAATTCGTCATGCTAGAGGAATGTCAACCTCGCAAGGAAGCACGGCATGCTATTCGCCTAGGCTTGAGATAACAGAGAAAGACAAACAAGGAAGGGTACCTGAATACAGTAAGGGAGGTCCTTCGATGGCATGCTGATGTCCATGAGCGCACGGGGAGGCGTGCCTGGTGGGTCTACCTCACCCAACTGCATGCGAGGGACACATGACAGCGTCAGAGTGGAATGCCCTTAAGAGTTCTGGAAACAACACTGCATCCTGTTGGGACTCTTACCAGGATATCGAGCTCCTCTCGGCGGAGCAGGCGGGACGCATGTCGAGAAAAGTGGGCGATGGCGACGAAGCGGTGCGGATTCAGGTTGGGGTCCGACATCTCCTTGCGCAGCAGTGTCTTGAAGACGTTCTCGGGCGTGAGCTTCTGCGGGGACAGCCGATGCACGTAACCTTCGTCCGAGGTCTGAAACCATGCTGTGAGCTGACCGTTGCGGATGATGAAGGTGTCCGGAATCGTAATCCTCAGCTTCAGCCCTTTACTCTGCAGACGATGGCATCACCATAATCAGAGAAATGGGTCAGTCTCTAAACAATGATTGAGGTGCCAGAAATAAACAGTGCGCTTGGACTCACATTTCCCCTCATTCGACCGCTTTGCCGGCAATAAATAACGTACGACTGAGAGAATAGAGCAACAGCTGGGCAGCCCCTTCTCAATCCTCACACACACACCCCCCATCCCACCCACACCCCCCCACACACACACACCCACACACCCATCCACACACATACACACAAAAGCTATCTACATACATACACATAAAATCTAACCCACATAAGCATACACACAAACGCACACACGCACACACGAACAAACATAAACACGCGCACGTACGCATGCACATATATATACTATCACACACACACACACACACACACACACACACACACACACACACACACACACACACACACACACACACCGCCCAAAGCTCCTTCGCTATAGATAAGCCCTATCCGGCGATATATAAGCTATCTTTTCAGATCATTTTATCATGGGCAAAGACACCACGTGAAATGTGCTCTAAGGTCCGTTCCTGTCACTAGCAAAACAGCATTTCCCCCCCATTCCTCTTTCTACGAGCTCGAAGCCCCCAGTCCCCTGACTCTTGCCTGTCGCAGCTAGCGTTTGCCGCACCGCTTCCTGTATTCATCCTGCACCCCCCTTATTTTTCCCAGCGAAGTTCCCTTGTAGACTACATCTCCGTGTCCACACCCCTCACGCCTTCTTTCCGGAGTTGCAACAACAACGATGGCGTTTCGCGTCGACGACGAAAATATACATCCGCCGTCCGCGAGCCGAATTCCGACGCCGCACGGGCACAGCGTCGCGACACCTACAGCTCTAAATGCTTGGTTGTGCATCGAAGATAAAGAATGAATGGGATAATATGTAGTTGCGTTATCTGGGGCTTGCGCAGGCGGTGAAAGCAGTTTGGGAGTGGCATGTGGCTCGGCATGTGGGCCGCCGGGCTGACCGGTTATATTATCTGCAGTACACAAGGTGGCGCGGGCCGGGGATGCGGGGAGCGGGGCAGCGTACGCTGAGAAATAGCGTGTATAGCGAGCACCACCAGTCAGCCAGTCGACTAGGGGCCTCCATGGCTTACAGCTACAGATCCCCGAGCTTCGTTTTCCGAGGGGCTGCTGATAATCGGTCGGCGCCTGGCTCGTGCACGCTTTGCTTCGTTTTGTGATGTGAACCCGCTACGGAGCTCCTCCGCCCCGACTCTACTGCTAGGCCCGCGTAATTGCCGGAACATTCACAGATTAAACCGGATACAAAATCATTATCAGCAGCACCAAATTTAGATTGCAGCGCTGCTCATCTTCAGATGGTACGAAAGGTACAGGTACAGGTGTCAGTACATTAACCCACTATTTTTGAAATCTTCAATATGACATATATTATTTTAATGACGATAATTACGATGTCATAATATTTTTCTATTTAAATTATATCTATTCACAGAAGGGTCTTTAAATGTATGTCAGCTTTACTGGCAGTAAGAACTTGAAAATGCATAGTAACCGGGTCTGGCAGCTACCGATAGCATTTGAAACACAGCTATTGGAATAATCAATCTCGCTTGAATCAAGGTCGAATTAAGATGATTTTAACAGATACTTCTTCTTTTTAATCAATGAAATTATTATGATTTATTTATGATGTCACGATGAATAAATTTATGGATAATTATTCATGCCAACACTTTTTGAAACAAGAATAAGACGTGTATTGTTTTGGAAATATCAGGCGTAAACCGAACAAGCGAACGCACATACTTCGCGTCAATACATTATTAAATTCATCACCAGCAGATGCTAATAATGTATTATTTTACTTCAATGTGTGTTTTTTATATGCAAATGTCCGTATGAACGCACCCGTACATCACGCCAATAAGAGGAGGGACGACACCAGCGGCATGCGGGGTGAGCACTGACGTTTCTGCCAGGCCTCGAAAACCGCTCCCTCGCAGGCAAAACTCGCTTCGAATTCAATATTAAGGAGGAACGGCGAAGTCCGGGGCAATCTTGTCAAGCGGTGTGTACCATAACATCCGGGAATAAGCGGTGAAAACGTTGGTGCTTGATTTTTCACCCTTTATCGGACCACCGCCCCGCCGGCGAGAAACTCGGCAGCATGTCCTACTTCGGCCGTGGCATGGACGCCAACTTGTATTGGTGAGGCCCCTTCAACGCCCATATGCACAGCCACTGATATTGCGTAGACCATGCAGCGTAATGTGCCGGATCAAGGGCGTCCGTCTCGGACTGCTGATACAAGGTGCGACCGTCGTGCTAACGTGTGTATTTCTTGGAAGGTACGACACCCAACGAACCGCCGTCCTTCGCGAGTGCTATGGCAAGGAGTTGGCGCAGCGCGGGCACGGCGTGGACCGTGGGCCCAACCTAGATGAAATTCCGGCAGCCGAGCTGCAAAGAGTGAGATTTCCTCGGCTCAGTACTTCGTTTCTTATGATGCTTTTTTCAGTTTATTTTTTTCCATTTTACAATTTATGAGCTGCTCACAACAACTGAACAATGATTTTGCGCGCAACAGATGTACCCTATGCCCCACCGTGCCCAGCCAAACTGGTCGTCCAGACAGGATATGGACCTTGTCAACCGTAGCCTCGTGAACCACAGGAACGGGATTATGGTAACCCCTATCTATTCCCTGCCCCTCACCCCACACGTGCGCGCATTCCGTCAGATGATGCACCGCTTTGTGACGCGTCAACATTGTGAAAGTTCATCGTCCGCTGTGGATTCACAGAAGCAAAACTATGGGAAGCCAGATGTGACGCCCAAGGTGGGTGATCTGGGTGTACATCCCCGCAGCACTCGACGGCTGCAAGCGCTGGAGGAGATCCGGTGAGTACCTTTGGTTCGCATGCCTCATATCAATTGCAGTGGCGCTTGGCGTGAATGCTCTTGGGACAAGAGGCTGCGTATGAGCGCTGCCCCATTGCACAGGTACTCTGGGCTTATGGAGATGGCGCCATCCAGTAGTTTGAAGGAGAAATCTACCGAGCGCTTATCATCTGAAGCGTCCAACTCGAAGGTAACCTAACCACGCCGTGTCGCATCGCCGCACCCAAAGATATGACATCGTCTCGATTGTTTGGGAAGCGTTTTGAGGTCTGTCCGTCTCTGTTTCAGCAGAGCAAGACACCAACTGAGGGTTCGGCCGCGTCTGCCAAGGTTATACCTGATGAGTGGAAAACAGTAAGCTCTCTCCCTGTACCTCCTACTTGACACCGCACACCGATTTGTAGAGCTTGCCGTCGTCCTCATCCGAGACATGCATGCATGCTCACCGCCGTCCACTTGGCTGCCGTAGGTGAAGATCAAAGCGTTGCCCCCCGCCTACTTCACCACGAATGGCAGCGCCTACTGCGACCCTGCCCCCTTCCAGAAGATTTCTGGTGTGCTTTCCCTTCCCTCATTCTCTTTACTTCCACAAAGCAGCGTTTTAGTTTTATTGTTTTTTCGTTTGGCCGACCATTCTTCTTTATTGAACGCCTCTTTATCATATGACACCGTGTGCTTCTTCCCAGGGACAACGAGACCAAAGCAGCAGAACTTCAGGAAGAAAACCGATCGCTCAGAGTACCATGAAGCATGCCTTTCTCTTGGAAGACTGCAAAAGATGTTGTGATAGCATAGCAACAGCTAAACACCAATCCCTCATGCGTCGACTGCATTGGAAGCTTCCTGTGGATCGATGGCATGTAATTTCATCCAAACCCAACCGTCATTCCCCCCTTCACAAACTTGCCATTGACAGAAATTGCACGGAACCACGGCGTCTGTGTGTTTCACCTCAGCGAAAGCATCCACAGCTTCGCTTGACGGCTGTTTCTAGAGGGGAGCACGAGTTACATGCCGGTATTGTGCGAACTGCAGGCGATGGATCTCCCCGGAGCTGATACACCCTCTGCATAGATAATTGGGCGAGCGAAAATAACTGTAACGTGACAGATTGATAAAAAGTGAAGCACTTATTGCAACACAGAGGAACACATCTGGCATATGCTGAGGGGCACATCAAAGAGGCGCTCGAGGTGGCAGCCTAGATTCACTGGAAACAAGAGGCACTACCTACAATGGCTGCTAGATACACGAGGTAGTTATAGCGATGCGGATTTGTAATGCGTGCGAGACAGTTTGCACGCGAGCAGGGCGGAAAGCTGTCGGCTGCGTTCGTCGACTCTTCAACCCCGCAGGCGAACGATTCACGAATAAATTACGAGCAACAGGAAGAAGACGGGAAGGAGTGGGCAGAATAAGGACTGACTAGTCGCCAATGATGAGGCGCGTGAACTCCTGGAAGCTGAGTAAGCCGTCGCCGTCCAGGTCCGCGCGGTCCATGATCTCCGCCACTTCCTCCTCCGACAGCTCGTCGCCCATGGAGAGCACGATGCGGCGCACCTCGTCCGCGCTCAGTTTCCCGCTCTTGTCGGTGTCGAAAGACTCAAACGCCCAGGCGATAAACTCCTCGTCGTCCGCATTGTTCATACTTCCGGAGTACAGGCTAAGAAACTCGTTGAAATCTATCTCGCCGTCGGAGTTGTCGTCGATACCGTTCATCATATCATCGATCTCCTCCGGTGTCGGGTTTTGCCCCAGCGCGCGCATCACACTCGCCAGCTCGTCACCGGAGATACATCCGGAGCCGTCCTTGTCGAAGAGCTCAAACGCCTCCCGCAGATCTCGAACCCGCCTCTCCTCCATGTCCTCCGGAACATCCTGATTAAACTTCAGCGATCCCCGCTTCGGAACGGTGAACACATCCCTCACGGTGTTACTGATCTGTCGGCTCAGCTGTCGAGTGAGGTTGCCTCCTCCCTTCGGAGCGGGCGCGGACGGGGGGAAGCTCTCGATCTCGCCGGGTAGCGACGTGAATTTATCCTTTGTTGACGAAGTATCTGCACCCCCCTGACCTCCAATAGGTATGGGTGTCTTGCCAGGTCCCGGGAGGATAGACTTTTTGGAGAACATCTTGACAAATAGGTGTGTGCGAGCGAGACAGCCTCCGGTTTTCGCTCCAGAGGTGGAATTGTGTTTTGTAACTAATCAAAATGAATGTACCTTCAGTACTAAACTCAGTAGAATACCACCGGACTCTGTCGCCGCTAGTTCCTTCGCCAGGGAAGAGCCCACCCTCAGCCTCACCGCATGAAGCGTCCCCCCTTACACCAGCGCTTCTACTCTGGTCGCTTGCTGGATGCTTGCTGCGCTAGCAGTGTCCACCGTAATTTGCAAGGGAAGCTGCGCGCAGTGTGTCGACGCTCGCGCCCTACGAGCAATGCCTGTTTAATACGACGTACGTCAGAGCGTTCCGCAGGCGGCCAAGACAGCTGTCCTCCTGGGGGCAGGAAATTGGTGTGCAGTTATCAGCTGGAGCTGCGAGCAGGGCTAGCAGGAAGAGCGCAAAATTTTAAAGGCATGTCCTGCGCCCTGTGGCTGTGTGAGGTATATATCTTCTTTCGCCAGTTCTCGCTTTCGCTGTATATGCAGCGAAGCACTGCCACGCCTCCCTTCAAATGACCACCAATACAAAGCGCTGTAAGAAGTAAATTCAACCTCGTAATCCTTACGTACAAATACAACACTAATCGACAGAAAACAGGCGCGCTGCGGTGATAATGATGAGCAGTTCCTTTGAATACATTGATACAAATCAGCATAGCGATGATTTAACAACATGAGTAAAGAACCTAGCTAAACATCAAATCAAAGGTAAACAATTCTAATAAATATTTTGATTTAATTAAAATATTAGACTTTATAACTGCCAGAAATTCTTGACTTTGAGCTTTTGTTATGTTGATCTCCATACTCCTGAACTATGACATGGATAGAAATTTTAGCAGATATGACAGTGTCGGAGAAAAAAATGATGAATATTTGCTGCATGATTTCCTTGTTGATAATGAACCAAAATAGATATCCATCAGCGTATTCCCATCAGCACATTTTCAAGTAATTTATTTCATTATAACTATTTGTTTTGAAATAAAGTTTGTTATTTATTTGGGGTAATTAAATTGTTTGATCCATATCATCTTAATGTATAAATGGTGTATAGTGGATAAAGAGAAAATTGAAAAATGCCATTCCTTTTTTCTGAATCTTTTTCTTGTAAGATTTTTTTTTAATCTTGAAAGTTGTGCATTTTATGATGAGATGGAGTTTTCCGACTACGGGTATCACTTTCAAACCATATAATATATATTGTTACAAGAACAAGAAGAGGAGACCACGAAACAAAAAGAACAAAGGAAGAAAAAACATAAAAATTCAAAGTTATTTCAGCTCTAAATCTACATACGGCACCAGTCATCACAATATCAAATATATAAATAAAACTTTTTCGCAAAACAGACGGGACAATAATCAATTCATGATAAGCGCGACGATGGCGCGAATGGCACTGGCAAAGCGTTTATCCACGTAAACCGCCGCCGCGGAAAGTGGTGATTGCTGAAAGAGTAGTCACTCGTGAGCTATTGAACCAGTGCAGCGTTTCGTAGCAGGGGGAAGTAGCCAGGCAGTGGTACAGTCCCAGTACCGGACATCAGCAGCCTGGGAACCTCGAGCACTCCCGACAGTACGCCAACGAAATCTAACTAAACTCGCTCGCACCCGCCGCCAGCGGCCGATCCCGACGCGAGGCGGTCGGAGGGAGAGCCCGGGCGGCAGATATAGCCTAAACACGGCGGGGGTCGCGACAACTGGACTAAAATGAACCACCAGGGCGGTCCGCCGCCGCCCTATTCCGGCCCACCACCGCCCTATGCCGCGCTGCCACCTCCGTATGGCCTGCCGCCTCCGCCATACGGCTACGGTGCGCGCCCCCCTGCAACCGACCCCCCCCCCCCCCCCCCCGCACCGATCACCCACGTGGGGAAGATAACCATGTGCCAACACAACGATCAGCACAGGCTTGGCAGCGCTGCGAGTGGCCTGGTCTCACCATAGGTTCATTCACTCAGATCGCAGCCGCGCCAAATTTTTTTCAAAAAGCCACTCAACTGATAATTTCTCAGAAAGGGGCACGCTTCTACTCTCTCTACTTCCCAAAATCCCCCCCCCCATCCACGTCTTCGCTGTGAGCATAATATTTAGCGCCGTCTCTTCATGTTTTGCATGTGGGCTGCGAAGGGCCGTGTCCTGGGGCTCACTGGCAGCTCTGGCGCGGGGCTTTCCTGATTTATGTTCCATCACTGCACCCACAATCGTCTGCATTGCTGATGACCTGATTTGCATGCGCGCTGTGGCTTCGCAGGTGCGCCACCACCCGGCATGATGCCACCACCCGGCATGATGATGGTGCCCCCAAGGCCCCTCCTTCGCCCCCCTCCCCTGGGCAGCGTCCCGGCTCGAGGCCCCCCTGGAATGATGGTCGCCTCTTACGCCGCTGCTCCGCCTGGTCCGCCCCCTCCTCCCCCTTCCTCTCGTCATTCCAGCACCATGTGACCTCGTTCACGTGCTCTCCCATGTCATCCATTTTGCGTCCCATCGAGCAGCATTCAATTGGCAGCTGGGTTTGCTGCTCATGCTTTCACGTCTGTCGGTTTGGGACTGCCCATATTTATGTAACTTCGCTTACTTTCATGTGACCCTTTCCCCTTCCTGATCCGCCTTCAACCAACAGCAACCAATAAACCGCCTCCTGCACCCGAGAGTACGACCATCTACGTAGGCAAGATTGCTGCCACAGTGACGGACGACCTGTTAAAGCAGTTGCTGGAGTGCTGTGGCAAGGTGAGGCGCCATTTTGTCACATTTTTTTCCTAGGCAAGTTCAGTGTATGACTTTCAGTTCATACTTTTTAAGCGACCTTTGCATCGTCCTGAATGTCTCTACCACATTATGTCTACGGTAATGCTGGCATGACAGAGCTTATGTGCAATTTTTTTCTACGAGCATGTCAATGAGCTGAAACACTTATTCCGCTGCCGTAGGTCAAGTCGTGGACGCGGCAAGCCGACCCGGAGACAAAGCAGCCCAAGGCCTTTGGCTTTTGTGATATGGAGGACGCGGAGGGGGTAATGCGCTGCCTGCGCATACTGAATGGGCGTGAAGTGCACGGACAGGCGCTGTTGGTGAAGGCAAATCAGGTATGCCGTGAGGGCGGACAAGGGGTTTTGATATTTGGAGTGAATATGGGGCTGCACGGACGGGTGGGGGAAAGCAGGGGCAGCAGAAAGGGGGAGGGGGGGTCTGGAGAGTTGTGGGGAGTGGAGAGGTTGCAGAGATGGGCTTGAGACGATATGGTGATTGACGCTGGGTTGCAGGCAACGCAGAAGTATGTGGACTACTACCAATATGAGAGGGAGGAGGAAAAGCGGAAAGCGGCGCTGACCAAAGAGGCTCAGGCGGCGCTGGCAGCGGCGAAAAAGGCGGATGCGGGGATGGCAGAGGGCGAGGGCAAAGCGAAGAGCGAGGAAAAGGGGGAGCAGAAGGGGGAGGAAGCTGGCAAAGACTCGATGGAGGTGGATGGTGGGCAGGGGAAAGGGGAGGGGAAGGGTGAAGATGGTGCTGCAGCGGCTGATGAGCCAAAGCTTGAGTCTTCCGAAAACGACGCTGGTGAGGGTGATGGCGAGGTGAAAGAAGAGGAGAAAGGCGAAGAGAAGGTGGAGCTATCGGACGAGGACGTCCAGAAACAGGTAAGGAACATGGGTGGGTTATAATGGAGAGAGGAGGGGGGGAGAGAGAGACAGAGCGTGTGTGTGTGTGTGTGTGTGTGTGTGTGTGAAACATTGAAAGAAGCGATAGTTCATGCATGATTTGAATGCGACACAGAAAGAGGGGAAATGATAGTTTAGATAGAAATGGATCTGGAGTTGAAAATTTCGTGTGCAGCGAGAGTGTTTGTGGTTGGTGTGATGGAAGTGGGGTGTGTGTGCAGGTGGAGGCCATTTTGGAGCAGAAGGGCCGCCTGCCACCCCCGCCCGCCATCAAGCCCGAGGCAGCGAGCGCGGCGGGCGCGGGCGACAGCAACGACCCGGCTGCCAAGTTTCTTTCCTCCGTGCTGGGAGGAGGGTCGGCGCAGCAGCAGGAGGAGCACGCCATGAGCCGGGAGGCCGCGCGGCTGAGTGAGAAGGAGAAGGCGCGGGAGAGGGAGCGGCGAAGGGAGGAGGAGCGAATATGTCAGGAGAGGGAGCGCATGTTTGAGCGCATGGAGCGGTGAGCGCCCCTGTCCCCCCTAACATTTGCTTTCCCACAGCGCGACAGGGAGAGATAGGCGGGGCTGTTGCTGTTTGGCGCTCATGGCGCGAGCAGCAGGCATGTGTGGAAGTTGCGCGCTGAGGGTGGTGAATGCATGCCGTCTGTTGGGGACTGGTGTGCGCAGGGAACGGGAGCATGAGCTAAAGCGAATTGAGCGGCGTGAGAAGGAAGTAGAGAGGGAGCGGCGTCGATTGCTGCAGGAGGTGCACTCCCCACATACATGTCGGAGGTGGTTCCATAGGTCCTTCTGCTGTGAGGCTAACGTCCACCTTCGCACGGCTGTGCCCATCAGGACATGGACAGGGACAGCGACGTGGAGGAGCCGCTGCACCGCCGCCGCTCTTACGTCGGCTCTAGCCGTGCACGCGAGCGCCGTAAGCGGCGAGAGATGGAGCGGGCAGAGGTGCGCAGCACGCGAATACCCCCCTCTTAACATGGCACCCCGCCTTTCCTCAGTTATAGAGGGTGTATGGTTTAAGTGTGCCCTTCAGGTTCTGAACGATTTGGCAAGTCTGAGAGCTGGCCCTACCAATAGCCCCAGCTAGCCCAAACATGCCCCACTCTTAACTGATAGGCTCATTGAAACCGGTTGGCTCCTCAGCTTTGTTGTGGGTGGAATGTGGCAGAGTAGGTTAGACATCCCCGGCGCTTCATCTTGTCCTCTTCCTCTCTCTTTTCTTCTCTTCCTCCCTTCCATTATGGATGAAAAACTGCAAGACCAAGGATTTTCAGTTTTCGTGTGTCACCCTCCAAACTAAAACGCTAAGCCGGAAATGCGGCGTGTTTTTCCTTTCTGGATAAGGTGTAACGATTGAGGCGGAGATTCTTCCATCGAAATATGCAGTATCGGGAACCCAATACGTTCACAGTCACCAGTTTTAAGCGTGCGTGCAAAACATGTGTCTTTGTGGGTGTTTTTGTCTGTGCTTGTGCCTGTGACTGTGTCTCTCTGCGTGCATGTATGTGTGTTTGTGGGTGTATATTTAAATATACGTCTGTGTGTGTGTGTGTCTCTCTCTCTCTCTCTCTCACACGTGCACATACACACACACACACACACACACACACACACGTGTGTGTGTGTGTGTGTTTGTGTGTGTCCGCCGAGGGTGGGGTGAAGGAGAGTATTATGCGTTTTTCCTGCTTTCTCTTTTTTAACGTCGGTGGTAGTGAGGTGGGAAGCTTCGTTAAGTTGCGCTTTCGCTGTTGCCCTGCCAGGACCTGGAGCTGATAAAACGGGAAGAGCTGCGGCTGAAGGAGGAGGCGGAGGCTGCGCTGAGGCGGCAAGAAGAGGCGGCGGCAGCGGCGGCAGAGGCGGCCGCGATAGCAGCAACGGAGGCGGAGACAGCAGGAGAAGGGGAGGAGGGGGCTGATGGGGAGCAGGAGGGGGCAGGGGCGAACGGGATAGGGGAGGATGCGGACGGTACGGTCGACCACTCATCCGATCCCATCTTTGCGGCGATGGTCGCGGCGGCCAAAGCGGCGCCGAGTGAAACCTCTTCGCCGCCCGTGGAGGCCTCCAAAGCGCCGCCCGCCAAGAAGAAGCGCACGGGCATCAACCCTGCTGTGCTTGCCGCGTTCAAGGACGAGGAGGAGGAGCAGAAGCCGCGCATGGTGCAACCCCCTGTCTCCCAATCCTCCTTTATCTTTTCAGCCACATTATACCATACTTCATTGCCCATCATTCTTTTTTTTTGTCTTTCATTTTTGTATTTGTGAATTTATATTTCTCTATAACATATTATTGTGATGGGGTGTTCCATGATGTTTTGCAATTGGGACGTTTGTTGAAGCGAAGTTGGACGAGCGAAATGTTTGCTGTGAAATGACGACAAGTTTTCTGAATGTCTTTGAGAAGGGGGGTTTACACTGGAGATAGATTTGTGGAGGGCCTCGGGACAAGACTCAGTCGAACTGGGTGGGTTTAGTTCGGTCAGGGACTGTGCTCACTCGAGTGTTGTGTATGAGGGTGATCAATTGATGGGTCTCGGATCTACAGGGACGGTACGTCCGTTGTGTGTGAGGGTGTGGGTGTGGGTGCGGCGGGTTCGAGGATGTGTGATGGATATGAGTACTCTTTGCACATGTTGCTTGCTTTCAAAGTATCGATGTGGGTTGCAATCGGAGTGGCGACGAGGGATGTAGTTTAGACCTGACGGCGGGTTTTGTTCTATCCCGGTGTTGCTCAATCGGGGTAGAGCTGGAGTTTCTCCACATAACCAGCAAGACGCGATGTCACATGTGTGTGCGTGCGTGCGTGCGTGTGTGTGTGTATATGTGTGTGTGTGTGTGTGTGGCTGTGTGTGTGTGGCCGTGTGTGGCTGTGTATGGGTCAGTTTGTGTGTGTGTGTGTGTGGTTGTGTGTGGGTTAGTTTGTGTAGATGTGTGTGTGTGTGTGTGAGAGAGAGAGAGTGTGTGTGTGTGTGAGTGTGTGTGTGTGTGTGTGTGTGTGTGTATGTGAGCCCCCGTCATCCCTCCCCTTTATAAAATTTACAATTGCTATCTACGGCAGGCGCTTCCCACTTTCGACATGGAGCCACTACCGGAGCTGCAGCGAAAGGACCGATGGGATAAGGGCGGAGCAGCGCCTCCGCCGCTGGATTACATTAAGGCACGAGGCACTGTGGACCGGGGTGGTGTGTGTGTGCTGGTGGTGTGACTTGCTCAGTCCGTCGTGATGTATTTCGTTTTTTGAGAGTTATGTGCGGGTGCGTGTGAGTGAGAGAGTAACATTTATGGGTGCGAAGAATGGCCGTGTTTGGTGTGGCGACGGTCATTGTCGAGTGATTATTAGTGGTTACCTGTCGTGCGGGGTTGGTTGGGTGGTATTGTGATATTATAGCATGTGCTCGTGAATCTATGGTCAAGTGGGTGATGTAGCGCTTGGCTTTGGTGGTGTGTTTGATTTATGGTGTGTTCAAACGTCTCTGCCTCAAATATCAAGTGATACCAAAATAGGTTCATACCTCATTCCTTTATGAATACTGTCACACTTTTCCTCGGAAGTTCAGTTGTAAGTGTCGTTATTAAAGAATGTCGCCCGAGTTTGCCGACGTTGCAGCACAACATGTGTAGTATGATTTTGACTATTTGTGACGGTGTACATGAAAACGCCAGAACCAAGTACTGACGTCACTGATGGCCATAATACGTTCGAAGCTGCCTGTGTGTGTGTGTGTGGGGGGGGGGGGGTATATGTGTGTGCGTGTGTGTGTGTGTGTGTGTGTGGGGGGGGGGGGGGGGGGGGGGGGGGGGGAATGTGGGAGTGCTTGTTTAACAGTCAATTTGTGTCTGTGTATGTGTGTGTTTATGAGTGTGTGTCCGTGTGCGGGGCGGGGGCGGGGGTCTTTAGGGCTTCGGGCTGCAGAAGGGTGCGTCTTACTGTGGTGGTGGTGGTGGTAATTGTTTTGGGGCGTGTGTTGCAGAACGAGCTACGAAAGATTGCGGACAGCATTCCGACGGATCGCGAGGGGCTGTTTGCGGAGACGGTGCCGTGGGAGCTGTACGAGCGACACAACCTGGGGGAGCCCAACGGGGCCGTGGCCAAATTTGTGGGGAAGAAGGTGGCGGAGCTGTTGGGCAGCGAGGAGGACTATGTGACCAACTTTGTGCTGGACAAGCTCGGCGCACGCACCGCGGCGGCGGCGCTGTTGGAAGAGCTGAAGGAGTTGTTTGAGGATCAGACGGACAAGTTTGTGATCAAGCTCTATCGTATGGTGATATACGAGACCAACAAGGCGAAGCTGATGGCGAGCACCAAGCAGTAGCGTCCGCTGTGGTTGGGTTGGGCGGGGGATTGTGCGTGCGGTGACCACTTGTGCTGTAAACCCTAGAAACTCTAGGGCACATCGTGTGGCAACTGTGCGTCGTCCCCTTTGCCATGCGAGACAGCATGTAACGATGTCATTGATCACCTCGCTCCCCATCCTCCCCTTGAGTGTCCAGCGCAGCTGACGTGCCGTGCGTGGGCTGCTTGCGGATATGTCGTAGGGGTTGTGAGCTTATTAGGGTTGTGACCAAAAAGATGGTAGGGTATACTTGGGACTTCAGGGAACAAACTACATATTGATGGGCATGGTTTCATTATTTCATCCCGCATAACACTTTCAGTCCGTGGAGTTGAATACCCCCGACGTGCCTGAGATGATCCCGCAAATACACCACGATTCCAAGTTTCCTATCGTACCAATCTATGGACGAGAATGGAGTCCCAAACGTCCAACGCTTGGACATATACGGTTGCTGATGTTCGCAAGTACTGCACCTTGCGGGCGCACTCCATAGTGAAGGGCCATATTGATACACCGTGGGTGGGCGCCAGTGCCTAATCCTACTGTTGCTTCAAGTTATGCGCGTGTAGCGGCGTACTTCTGTCGGCAAATGCGATGTTCCGTTCGAGTCGCTTGGACCGCGGATCACTTTATTTGTTGCGGGCGACACGCCTCGTTAAAACCCTAAACCTGTATTTTGACGGTATTACTAGACTAATTCTTTGAAATTGTGTCAAAGCGCTCCTTTGCGGCCGTGAGCTTGGCACATTAATAATACTCTTTCACCTCAAATTCAAATGCTCGTGAGCTTTACAGGAAATGAAAATGAATTACAACAAGTACCATTCCCATGCTGGTACTTGTTGTCGAAGGGCCTTCTTGCATATGCCATATAAAACTTCTTATACAAAATTTAGGCCAAAGGGGCTCCTTGTCGAACCTCTCCGAAGGTGTGGTATGGCTTTACTCCCCCATGGGAGGTTATTGGTAAGGTGGGATTGGTGTGGTATTGGATGGGCGCGGAGGACTATAACCGACTATGAAGTAGTAGTTATTTCGATGTGGCGAAGGATTTAATGCGGTAGATGCGGAGTATGCATGTAGATTAGGCATTGGGCATAGCATATTTGTCGGCGGGGTGTGATATAGTATCGAGGGTTAGGGTTTGGGAGGATTTGTCATGTGGGTGAGTTATAGGGTGGACGAGTGAAGTGATGATTCCGTGGGTGAGGGTGTGAGGTGTGCGTGTGCGGCTCATGACGACAAGCAGGATGGCCACATGTGTGCCGGGCCAATGTGAGTGGAGTACGTTTGCGAGGGGGGTGTACTTTTATATGAGGTGGTGGGTGTCTATGATGAGGTGGAAGGTTATCATTTGTGCAATATTTCCATTCTACTATCTGAATCTTGCGAATACATGAGTATCGGCAGAGGGAGGAGGTATGGCCTACAAGGCGGGTTTGAGTAGTCTGACAAAATCAGATTTGTGGGATGGGGGTCTGAGTTGTGTGGGCAAAATATCCTCTTGCATGACTACGGGACAGCGGGTGAGTGAGGAGTGGTCGAGGCCTTCGTCAGCGCCTACTCTTGATGGAGTGGTCATGGGATTGTGCTAGATGGAGGGTGTGTTAAGTTGAGGGAGTGGTTCGTTGAATGCGTCGACTGTGAATGTTTGAATTGAATATCGCCGAAGTCCGCGGCAATGGCCGCCGAACGTCTCCCGTTAGATTATTCTAGTAGTGTAAGTAGGAGTTGAAGCGCGCTACTGTTGCGGTCATGTCGGAGGCTTGACATTGAGGAGCAATAGTAGCTTGCCATGTAGCCATTGCTAATGAACTGACTGCACATTGGGCAAGTGTGAACTTTGTTCCATGGGAGGAAGCGGGTGGTGTGAGCGCTCCATATGAATTATATTTGTGTGTGAACTGAGTGGATGTGAGGGAGGGATGTCGGCCATGGTAGGTGAGATCTGCGCGCCATTTCGCTTGGCCGTGGCGAGGAGATCGCCATGTTTGGTGATGTGGTGGAGGAGAGTGATGGTGGAAGCTAAGATGTATTTTCGTGCATCTTATTTCAGGGTGGTGCAGAGTAGGGTTTTAGGAGGGTTATTAGGTTCGTCAGGTTAAGCGGTGTAAGGCTAGGGATCAAACGAATTTTGTCGATGTTGATGGTAATATCTCGAAACATCGATATTGGTGGGCTTGATATCTCGGATTGTCGATGTTGATGGCGTTGATATTTTGGGATGTTGACATCGATAGCACATAAAGCCGATATTGTCGCCGATGTATCGAGATTTGGGACGATAAGTCAGCATATCGGGCTTTGATAATTGATGTTTTCTAAAAGTTTTCATAATTGATGGCATTGATGTTGATGGCACTGTTGTCGTCATGTCGATGTCGATGTCACAACCTAGCACATCGATGGCACCATCAAGGGGTGATGTTGATACTATCAACGATGTATCGATGGCTGATCCCTAGCCATAAAGTGGTGTCCTAGATATGTGTGTGGGCACGTGTGAAGTATATTGCGCGAGGGGTTGTCGGCAACTGCGTTTGCTAAGTAATCAGCTTGGTCGTTACCCATAGAGTTGTTGTGTGCTTTAATTTTGCCGAGGTGTGTGGTGAGGCCGGCTGCGGTGCGGGTTTGGAGTGTCGGTATGATAAGTTCCCATGGCCACATCCTTCGTCGGACCGTGGGAGGAATACGGCCATTTATTGAAACCCGTATATGGCTTTTTGGCGACGGTAGTTCCCGAGCATCGCCGCCGCCAGACCGTGCCGTTTCTCCATCCGCAGCTCTCCTCCGGGTTGTTGTCGGTGTGCTACAACGCTTTTGGGCGATAATACACCTTTGGCAGCTTAACTTCGTGGTGGATTGCGAGCGCCATGTCCCGGTGCTACTTCCCGAGGCTCTCATCCCATGAGACCGACGCCTCCCTCTTGTCATAGGTCAGTCCGTCCTCTCCTCGCCGCTGCATTCCTTTGAGACACCGCGCCCCCCCCCCGGGGGGTATCTTCAGGTAATAGGCCGCGAAATATAATATCGGACGGCCCGAGCGGGGGCTCTTGCCACCGGAAAGTGTGTGAATTCTCTTTAAAACCCTCCGTGCAAGGCTGTATTTCTTCGGCATTTGTTAACCACCCAGATCGCAACTATCGGCTTACCTCGCGCGCCTAGCTTCCTACTCTGCCGGGCATGGCACGGCTAAAAGCGCCCACCACGACAACTTAGGAGTGAGCAGTGCTTGCGGACATGTGAGTGCACCCCCATCCGGGGCCGCGACCGCCGCGCACGCAAATGAATATATTCATGCGACATGGTATGTTGGTGCCGGAATGTCTTCCTTAAGTACCGCGCGTGGTATAAACACCGAAAAACATCATGATTGTATGTCTACCGCCATGCATGAAGACCGTTGCATTCTCCTCGGCAAGTATTCCCTCCATTTGCGGTACAATCATCCACGTCCGGGCTGCCCCCTCCTTCCCCCTTTCCCCTCGCTCCAGTTGTTAATCCTACCATATGTCCAATGCCGTCATCGCGGCAAGTCGCCTCTTTGATTGTATTATTTGTTTAAGTTGTTTAAGTCATTTATCTCGTCCAGATTCCTGCTTTTATCCAATTAATGTGCTTGATGTTTTTGTGGTCCGCTGCTTTTTCTTGTAAGAATATCTTCAATGTTTTTGTGGTTCGCCCCCCAAATAATATCAGTTCTCAAAGTGGCAAAGATGGGGTAGACTTACCTTTCCTTTCATTCCAATGTTGTTGAGTCCATTTCCTCTAATGCCTCGGGCAATTTTGTGGTATGATGGATTCTACCACATACCAGTACTACATACGTGAAATATTTAATTTAGCCCTCATTTATTACAAGCGTCTAAGAAAATTGCGGCGGTAGCGTAAGTGAGAAAAAAAACTATTAGGAACACCGCCGTCTAAAAACAGCATCTTCAGCACAAAGGTCAACAACGCACTGCGGAGAAGCAACCAATAGGTCCCGCTTTACTGCATAAGATGACAAAAAGGTTAAGCTTTCAAGGTGCGGTGGTTGGGAGCGCATTCATTTGCGCCATGTCCGCGCGGGTGACTCCAAACTCGGCCAAGTTGGCGGCAGACATGTCGCGATGTCGAGTCCAACAACTGACCTTCCGCTTCTTGCTCGGGATGCACAGGGCGAGGGAGCACTCGGGGCACTCAAATGTAGTCCAAGTGACCCGATTTTCATCTTTGTAGCATATCACGCAGCGAGCTTGCTTGGTCTTCCCCGTTTAGCCGATGCCTATATGAGACAAGCTATGAAGAAGCGGGGGGGGGGGGGGGGGGGGGGGGCATGTTTGTCACATCGCGTAGTACAAGTTGTGGCGAACGCCCCGAGCGGCGAGCAATGCTTGCCGTATCGGCTAAGCCGTTGTAAATCAGAACCTTGGCCAAGCGGTCCGCAAAGGCGACGACTCCTTGGCATGCCATGGGATCGCATTCATGCAGGTGGTGGCGGCAAAGCTTCCAGTAGTCGTTGACGTGAATGCCGAAAAAGATAGTGTACAAACGGAACCAACAATCCTGCGTTAACCACAACTCCTCTAACATGAGGTCGTGTTGTCTACTTTGATTGTGATTGTCGACCTTTGGACTCCTCGAAAAATATTGCGACACCAAGTCGGGACGAGGGATGTCACGGGTAGTCACACTCAGGTGTTCGTCGGCCCAACGCTGCTTGTAAGGTACACCATCGCGCACGCTACCCGCACCAACAGTGGCAATGAAAAACATGACTCGACGCTTGTTGTATTTGTACCCAATTGCTTGCATGTCCACACCATAAACTATAGCCGTCAAAATGCATCGACTTCCGGCTGGCTTGTCCTTAAGATAAGTCATCAAGAAAGCCTTGGGGAAAAGTGCGTGACTCGTCTTCACGCACCTAATGAAGTGGCGTCCGCGCTTCGACAATTGAACACCGTTTTACACATTTTCCGAGAACAACATGTAAGTTACTACCTTGAAAGTCGATCATCATAAATACGAGTAAAGTATTTACGAATCGATCAGGGTAACACCTTAACAGATACGAACCATATGTCGCCCAATAGTGTGGAGCCGATGGATGTTCCTTGCTCCGCCATGCGAATTGTGCACGCACTGGCAATAACGCCAAACTCACGAGCGTAATTTTTATCCTTGCATACATGGCTTGCCTTCTTGAATCTCCGTGCATGTCATCACTCCATTTACGGCGTCGACGAGCGTCTTGAACTCCGTTCCCAAAGGTTTGGGCTTCCGCTTGATGAAACTAATATTCGGGAGGCCTCCGCACTTCGTTACGCGCGGTTGATAAGCACTCATACTTTCATCCGTTGTTCCCCACGCACTAAAATGCATCACTTCACTTCTATTTGTATTGAAGTCTACGCCACCATTTTTTCGAACATCCTCCGTTTCGGTACCATAGAGGAGGTGTCCGCCTTCGCCCACTTAACTAATTTGCGTATTTGCTCGAAGCGCCAACGGGCCATGTACTTTTGGAAACAAGGCGCTTCACGTACGTTGTTTGTTGAGGTATGATCACCCCACAAATCCTTCCCTTTGTGGTTGAACTAACGTGCAGCCAAGATAAGCCCCCCAAAACGCACCCATTCATAGAAAGTTACAAGTCGAAAGGTACTACGTGAGCGGAGTGTTGAAGCATTCAAACGCTCCAAGTCGTCGTCGATGTTGCCAGGATACAAGCGAAGCCACAACGCCAAGAGGTCCACACCGCCATCGCGTTTAGGGATTCCCCTAGCACGCAAACTAGGTAACTCACCGTTGGCTTGACGTAATATGGCTTCAGTGCGCTTCTCGATAGTAGAGGGAGGGTCATAGTCGGGGCAAGCGACCTTCCACATAGCAGACGCATCCTTACTTTTCACGACGACGATAGTTTCGGGAGGTTGTACTAGTAAACTCGGGACTTGGTGATTGGCGGGTACCTCTTGCGAAACGCCTAGCGCTTCCTCGTCGTCCGAATCATCGCTAGGAAATCCCTCTTCAAGAGTAGGATCGACCTCGTGCGAGTCCAAGTAGTGAATATCGTTTAATGGCGAGCCCAACTACGGAAAGACGGGCGGGTTTTTTTGTGCGGGCGATAGCACATTGCGCTAAGTACCGGATTGGGCATTCGCCGACGCTCCGATGAGCCCACTCTCCGAACTCGCCGGGCAGGATCACAGCCGTAGGGAGGATATAGGTTGGGCATCACGTTTCTTGCAGGTTCACGGCTGCGGGAAGGATGCGTGAAGAGTCCATTGTGCACTTCGTCGTGCTTTCATGATGTACTTTAGTAAGAAGGCGGGCTACCAGCGTGGCCGTCGCGGCGAACAATGTAGCATATGGTTGAGCGGTTGCAAAGGTTGGCGATGGTGTCCTTGAAGGAACGGACGTGACGACAAGGCGAGGCGGGACGAAGGCAGCAGTTGGATATGATGGTGTATGTTGTTATGCCTGTTGCATACGAAGATAATAACGACGTATTTTGAATTTAGTTTCAAAAGATGTAAAAATTGCGTTTCACCCCCACGTCGGAAAATGCCAAGCCCGACTCACACACCGCAAGACTGCCGGCGAAAATCACAGAACAGACTCACAAAAGCATTTTTTTAATATCCCTGCGGATGAAATATATCAGTGCACACCTCGGGAGAAAGAGCTGCCTTGTTGGGTTGTAGCTTTAAATAGTTCGACTTTTCGGTAGATGCGGCGCCATCATCCCACAACACACGCCACTCGTTAAAACCGATCGACTCCGCGACACGACCAAAATCCAAGGCAAGTTGTTGGCGAACCTTGCTAGGCTTTGGGTCTTTTAAAGGCCCGCGGCGAGCCGCTACCCGACTACCAACTCCTATTGTATCTCGCATGGGTGTCGTCTTCGTGATAATTGGCGGAGGATCGAAGTCGTACGGCCGGTCAGCGCTCCCCTCAATGATATGACCGCAGGATTAAGCTCTTGGGGTCTCAAAGTACGTATCTTGACAAGGAGAATGAATAAAAATGGGTATATTCGAATCAATTTCCCTCCCATTCGGTCTTAATGTGGTAAATATACCACATCTGTGGTAAATATACCACATATTTGCCCGAGGCACTAGGAAAAGTTTATCTATGACCCTCCTGCCACTTTTCCTTTCGCCTGCCTCTTGTGGCGGTTAGCCTCGTCAAGCTAAACGCTAGCACAAATCAGTTCTAATCTGTCTAGTTCTGTCGTTGCGAGATGGCAAAATGATGTTGTCGAGTGGCGTTGGTGAAAGATGTTTCACTGCTGTACTTAAGCAGTATATGTTGTAAGTGAACAAAGGAATTGTTAAATGGTTCTGACACCTCCCTCTACTGCACTGGGCTTAAATAGGTTTCTGCCCAGATTGTCTACGCCTGCAAGCTACGCTTACGTGAGGCGTTAGGGCTGTCTAACCGTCGTCATCTGTCCTGAGACGCGGCCTGCCTAGCATTGGGTTTCACGACGCGGCTCCTTTTGCATCGAAGAACTCGCTCTGGCGCGTCATCTGGCTAGTTAGATTAATTATGCATATCTATACGTACCGGGAGGTACTGGTCGTACTGTAGCATCAGCACCTTAATGAATATTGCAGTAGCGACGTACCCACGTGTATACGTCCGTCCTATGGAAAAGCACGAATTAGATTCTGTAACGAGTACATGTACAATGTCTTGCAATGTACTGTTGCAGGACTGTACTCGTCACACTCTTTTCCAACTCCATCTCACTTTTATCCCTTTCATTCATTCCTTTTTCACATTCTTATTTATATAATGAAAAAAATCTTACAAGAAAAAGCAGTGGAGGCCACCAAGCAAAAAAAAAAAAAAGGAGGAAAAAACCTAAGCCCGAGGAACAGGAAGGCATGCCACAGCACCAACACTGCCCTCCTGAAAAGCGTCGCGGAGATAAGAACCCAGAGTGTCATGAAGAGCAGAAAGGCGTTGCATGAATTCTCGTCGCACATCCCCC
>JAPMLY010001153.1:0-10000 GCA_026401115.1 Tetraselmis chui
TATGGAATGGATTGTACTCCTCATACATTCAGGGTTTCAAAATCAGGGTTGGGGTTGCGGCTCTGCACTGCTAGGGATTTTAGGCTATTAATTCCTTAGGGTTTAGATACATCTGAAAGAGAAAAAAGTTCAACAAACACACATCATCGCATACTTTATTTGTACACATATAAAATGATTGATGTATCTAGTGTTTCAAAAATTCTAACATCCCGAAAATCGCGCTGTTGGGGTCAATGCCCTGCCCCGCCCCGCCCTGCCCTGCGCTGCGCTGCGCTCGCTCATTCTCCCCGCCCTCTGTCTTACACTGACGTGCTTCTTGGCTGCCCCGCTCCTGACCGCAGTACATTTTGATGTCCGAGCCGGACCACGTGTTTCTGAAGCCAATCCCAAATCTGATGCGGGGCTCTCGCCCAGGTGACCCTTTTCTTTGCCCCGAACCCTAATCGAACCGACACCACTGCAGGATGACGGTGGGGAGGAAAGAGGGAAAAGTTGTGGGAAGATGGGGGAGGGTTGGGAGATTTGTTATTTAAGGTTTTGATTGGTCCAAATGCGTTACCCTGTGTGCAGCGGCGTTCCCCTTTTTCTACATCGAGCCGGCGAAGAAGGAGTTCAAGCCCATCACGGAGAAGTTCCTGGGACCGATGAGTCGGACGCAGGCGGAGAAGATCGCGCCCATCGGTTCGCCCTCTCAACCCTTTCCTGCGCATTTTTCTCGATCTATGTTTGGAAATATATTTTGCTGCGGATTCTCAGACTGCTTTGTTGCCCATGTTGGTGGTGTCCAGGCAGCTCCCCCACCTTCATCAAAACGGAGGACCTGGCGCGCATGGCGCCGGAATGGATGAACATGTCCATTGCCATCTTCAACGACCCCGAGGCCAACAAGGTGCGCTACCGGATCGTTTGTAAATGAACGTGTTGTACGAATCATCGCAGTTTGTCTGGCTAACTAAGGGTTTATGTAATTGTGTGCGTGTGTGTGTGTGTGTGTGTGTGTGTGTGTGTGTGTTTGCATGTTCAATATTTGTTTGTTTGTTTGATGTTTTATCCATTTGTATGTATGTATGTATGTATGTATGTATGTATGTATGTATGTATGTATGTATGTATGTATGTATGTATGTATGTATGTGTGAACATATGTATTTCATGTTTTAGTTTGTCATTCCTGCTTTCTCATTGGCTGGCTCGTTTGTCCGTTCCCTCGGTCATTGTTTTTTCTCCGTGGTTGTTGGTTTCGTCGGATGTGTTTATTTCCATGTTTGACCGGGAGCGATGCCCTCACCCGCGCGCTTCTTTCCGCGCCCATAGGCCTGGGGCTGGGTGCTGGAGATGTACGGATTTACGCTCGCGCTGAGCAAACTCGGCATCGGCCCCGTGGACGTACACCTCAAGATGATGGCGCAGCCGCCGTGGGACACCGAAATCGAACCCGTACGCCCCTTCCTTTCCCATTCGACAACATTGCCATGCTTGAGACACGGTATTGTACGCCTCCCCCTCCTAGTCAATCTACCCTCCGTCCCCGTCCGTTACAGTATTACATAATCCACTTCACCTACGGCATGGATTACACCTTGGACGGCGTCTTCACCCCCGGCAAGTATGGTCAGTGGCGGTTCGACAAGCGCAGCTACGCCACCAGGTCGACCCCCCCTCCTTTCACATTCTATGTTCAGCCTGCGCGTGGGTTTCCGTAACCTGTTGCATACGGAACTCCTTGCATATTTATTTTCACGCGCTTTACTCGTTCACGTTTTCTATTTAGTGTTTTTCTCGCATCGTCTTGATTATAAGTATATTTTCGATACCGCCCCGTTTCGTTTCATTATATTTGTTTCCTTCGCGCCTTAGCTTCGCTTCGCTTCACTCCGCTCGGGAATTGTGCGTGATGTGTTAATTTTTTCTGATTACAAGTAATCTATGCTAATCACAGAAATATGACCACAAAATTCACATTCAAATGTTCGACTCGTTCCATTTTCTGCTTCGCCCAGGCGCTATCCGCTTATTCCTATATGCTCGAATGAGTGCAACGTAAGCTAATTATATTGAGTCACAATAGTAGGAATTTGGCATTATTCGAGCTCCCTTCGTTTCGCGTCATGCATTTACCAGAATTACGTCCGTTTCATCGCTCTTCTTTTTTCATTGAGACATCTGAGTTTTAGGATTGGGATGTTAGGGTTTGTTAAGATTTGTTCGGGCTCGGCGTTTGCCTCGCCTTCCGCCCCCCTGTCATCATGCGCTCTTTTTCTATCTGTTCGGTCTGGCGTGGTTTAGGGTTTGATTAAGTGACTTTGCCCATGTCTCACAGGCCCATCCCGCGACACATGGAGCCGCCGCCCCCGGGCTGCAAGAACCACCTGGTGCGACCCCTCAACCTCGGCGCTTTGCTTCTCAGTAATTGCACCAATTATTCGGCCCCTTGACAGTGGACAAAGGGGCAGGGCAGGGGAATATCTAGGGATTGGTAGGCGGGCGTTGATGATGCGTTAATAACCTAAGACTTGAAACCCTAAGGAGGCCGGGTTGTTGCTCAGGTGAGGAAGCTGATTACGATGTTCAACGAGGCCACGGACAACATCCCAGGCTGGGACACGTACGTCAAGACCTTCCGGCCGTAGCCCTCTGCCACACCTCGCCCCGCTCTGGATGCGTCGAGACACGCCCAGTGTAAATATTTAATGCCGTTTGTATGGCTGTATGTGAATGCCTATGCATGACACTTGCATGTCCCCGTGTGTATATGCCTGGGTGTGTCCATGTGTGTGTGTGTGTGTATGAGAGAGAGATGGATGATAAAGCGTTTTGAAAGTAACGTATGTGTGCGTGCGTGTGTGTGTGCGCGTGTGTATGTGTGTGCGTGTGTGTGTGCGCCCGTGTGTGTTTGTGAAAGAGAGTATATATGTGTATATGTCTGTTTTGTTTGTGTGTGCGAGAGAGAGGGAGCGTGTGTGATTGTGGTTTTTTGTGTGTTTGTAAAAGTGTGGTGTGTGTGTGTGTGTGTGTGTGTGTGTGTGTGTGTGTGTGTGTGTGTGTGTGTGTGTGAGTGTGTGTCTGAGCGTGTGTATGGGCCTAAGCGAGAGAGAGAGAGTTTGTGTCAGTGCGTGTGCGTGTGTTACAGAGAGGAAATGTGTGTGCGTGTGTGTGAGGGAGAGCTTGTAAACTGGTGGGTACATCAGAGTTTGTGCGTTGTGATTATGTGTGTGCGTGTGTGAGAGTGCTTTAGTGTGTTTGTGTATGTGTGCGTGTGTGTGTGTTATTTGATATATTCTGAATACCGGGGGAAGGGTGTAGCTGCCATGATGTACAAACTGAGTTTCATGAGCTGAATATAATTTGCTATCAAGCTCAGAGAGCGCGGAAAAGATTTTAAAGTACTTTCATTGTTTAGGTCATCAGAACAAGTTGTTCCCCCAAACGATATGTAGGAATTACCTGGTTTTGTGTTTCACAATCATACATGCGCACGTCGACTGTTTTTCCCGTCTTCAGAAATACAGGGCAATGCGATTCTTGCGATTATTCCAATGGCAAGATCAGTCAATGTAGTCAGCAATGTTTTATTGACAAGTTGCCGTAGTCCAGCGAGCACAGTACTCGCAAAATGAACTTGCTGCTCATTGATCAAGGGAACCCAGCATAACCGACAGAATGAGCCGTTTCGACCTGTTTCTCTGTTCGCACATAGTTGTGCAAATATCCGCATATGTCCTGTGTGTGTGTGTGTGTGTGTGTGTGTGTGAATGTGTACGTGTGGCAATGGATTACTCTGTGTGGGTGTGTGTGTGTGTGTGAGTGTGTGTATGTATGGCAATGTCTGTGTCATTTTCGTTCGAAATGTCGAATGGACTGTCAACCGTTCGACACTTGGGCTTCAGGGGTAATGCGTGCCGCGCGAAACCCTAAACTGGGGGTGTGCTGGAAGGGGTGTCCTGCTTGGCTTTTGTACCAGGCATTCCGTACAGAGTAGCTAGAGAGGCTACTCTGACGAGCATCTAGTGATTGTTATACGCAGATTGAAAGACCGACTTGGAACTGATACCGCAAATTAAAAACCCTGATACACAATGTATTTCAAACCCTAACACACGGACATCACTCCCTCGGACAACGTCGGCAGCGACACTGTCGTTCTGGTCCGCGTCTAGGTCCGTCTAGGTCCGCGTCTAGCTCGCATTTCTTTTCTTTTCTTTTCTTTTCTTTTCTTTTCTTTTCTTTTCTTTTCTTTTCTTTTCTTTTCTTTTCTTTTCTTTTCTTTTCTTTTCTTTTCTTTTCTTTTCTTTTCTTTTCTTTTCTTTTCTTTTCTTTTCTTTTCTTTTCTTTTCTTTTCTTTTTACCGCGCTTCGGACGACATCGTTGACCAAACTTTAGCGACTGTAATAATGAATGTCCATAACTACTGATATGTTCTACATGGTACGTTTGAACTTTTGTTTTATAAAGTACGATACGTAATGTACATGCGATACAGTAACGACAAAATGATAATATTGCAATATTTCAATACATTACGCGATATCTTGCGGTACGTTTAATCATCGCTAGCGATGATCGACATTATGAGTACTCTCGTACAATAATGGATGGAGGTATCGTGATGAAATCGTGCTGTACACGTAAGCAATAAATACGTTGTCATCATTACGTAAAAAATATGCGCATTACCGGTATGATATATTATACGGACAAAATATTGCACTTCGATAATATCTGCTGGTCAACGGTACATTTTATATTCTATCGCTATATACAGGTCCATTGTACGTCAAAAAACAAAAACTCACATCTTTTTAATTTTCTTTTCTTTTCTTTTCTTTTCTTTTCTTTTCTTTTCTTTTCTTTTCTTTTCTTTTCTTTTCTTTTCTTTTCTTTTCTTTTCTTTTCTTTTCTTTTCTTTTCTTTTCTTTTCTTTTCTTTTCCATTCTTTTCTTTTCTTTTCTTTTCTTTTCTTTTCTTTTCTTTTCTTTTCTTTTCTTTTCTTTTCTTTTCTTTTCTTTTCTTTTCTTTTCTTTTCTTTTCTTTTCTTTTCTTTTCTTTTCTTTTCTTTTCTTTTCTTTTCTTTTCTTTTCTTTTCTTTTCTTTTCTTTTCTGGTGGATTCAACTTATTTATTTTTAATAAATTCTTAGTTTTTCTTTTTTCTTTTCTTAGTTGTTATTGCTTGTGACTCGTGACAGTATATATATGATTTGATGTCCAGCAATTCCACGCTGGCAGTCCAGCTACCCAAGTACCCGTACACGACAATTACGTGTGTACTTCCGATCAAATACGGGTACGAGTATTCGTACCAAAGTTTATTTTCGCTGCGCATCGTCATCTTGATGACGGAAGCCACCACATGGGTTTTCCGCCTTTTCTTCTTTTTGCTTGGTGGCCTCCACTGATTTTTCTTGTAAGAAAGTTTTTCAATATGAATGGAAGCCACCGTCGGACGTGCTCGCCGATGAGAGATGATGTATGAGAGTGACAGGCAGGAGGTATCGGCTATTCGGCGCCCTCACCGCCTTTTACGGACTGTCTGCCACTGTCGAAGACTTCCAAGCACTGATACACTTGGCGTATAATATCGCCGAAAACGGTAACAAGCATACAATCAGCATCGACGACAGGTCTCTGCAGGCCCGTGGGACCGTCAAGTGGCTGATCCGGTCACTGGCAGCGACGCTAACACGGTCGCTCCAAAGTTTAGCGCACCGCTTTTCAGTAGCGAGCCGCCTCGTCAGCGCACAATCACAAGCTCGAAACCGCCGGTCAAGTAGCTTCACCAAATCGACAGGTAAGCCCCTGATGCCTCGAAACCTGCGTCACTCAGCGCTGGTACCGCCGTCGCCAGCAGCTGTTGACGGCGGGTAACGCCGCTCTTAAGAGCGTTCCAAGCACATCGGGAGGTCCGAGCATAATTTCACGTGGCTACTTGTGATCCCTTAAAGTACGACACTTATCCGCAGATATTCCCCGCCTCATCATCATATCGCGCAATCTACAAAATTCACCCGTACTGTGATGATGTGTACCTGGTGAGCACGCCGCAGTCTTAGTAGTTATGCAGTATCGTAGCATCGTCGCGGGTGCAGCACTAGTACTTGCGCCGTGAACTTCATCTTTTTCGCGGGGCGCGTCTCATGGAGATATACAGCTATTCCCCGATCGCCGCCGGCTCACCCGCCATCCCCACCTCACGCGCCTCACTCTCCAACCACCGTAACTCTGTAACACCGACCCGAGTCCGGTCGGGGCGAAGGTAAGCACGGTGTTAATCCTCACATGTGCTGTTTATACCCTTCCGTCGCTCTCGTCGTAGTGTTTTGTTCTCCGTACGATGCGTTGCCTCGTCACCCTTGCTCCGCGTTTTCTCTCTCGTCGTGTTTTTTCTCGGACGGGCCAACTCGTGCCGGACTCGTGCCAACTCCACGACCTCGTCCCTCCACATCGCCTGTATATAAATCAGACACGCAAAGCGGTCATTCTGTTCGGTAGCTTGGACCTTCTTGCTCAGAGGTGACGGCCGTACTGCTTCGTGTGCGACAGCTGCAGGAGCGGAAGGCCGAGTCAAGCGGCGCGGCGTTGCTCGACCGTCCGTTGGATTATTATTCATCTCGAGTTTGATCTCGGCGGCGGTCAGACTCGTCGTGCGGTCCAGCACCGGCGCAGTAGCATTGCGTGGAATGCAGCCGGGACACGGCCCCCCGAATGGCGCGGGGCACCTGTTCCTGCCTGCCGGCTTCCACCACGCGGTCAGCAACGGCCTGGAGCTGCCGGTGTACCCCCCAGTCTTTCCCGCATCCGCGCCAGCTGTTGGCGCCGAGTACCTTTTCCACCACGCCGCCCTCGGTTTCGCACACCAGGCGCCAAAGGTACGACTACCCCCACCCTCCACGCACCCACCCTTCGCGCGCTTCATTCGCCCGCGATATGTGATTGAACGCGTCCGGTTTCCAGTGAGAGTTTATTTTCATTTTCATTTTCGCCAAAATTATTGTATTTATGTGAATTAATCTGGATTCTGTGGCCCGTCTGTAGCTCATTCCGCATGCTCAGATGGCTCAGGCGATGACCAAGGCCTTCCCGTCTCTACAGGACATGCCACCCCCGCCCGCAGGCACCGTGATTGCCTCTGGCGCGGCCCCCACAATGGGCTCTGGACTCCTCCCCATCGCCCCCCTCTCTCTCCCCACCTCCCTCCCCACACCCACTCCCACCGTCACACAACACCCACCTCCCAAGGCGGAAGACCAACCTCTGCAGCAGCAGCAGCAGCAAGGGGGTGCTGCAGGTGGGCAGGCAGGTTTGGGGTCGTATCATCATGAGCATCTGTCTTCTGCCACATCGGATGCAAAGACACCGAAAGCGAGTGAGAACGGTAGCAAGCTGCCTGAGGACGGGCGCACCTCTTCGCGGCACAGCTCGGATCTGGGACGTGGTGGAGCGGAGGGTGGAGACTTCCAGCTGTCGAAATCTGCGCCGGGGCCGTCGTTCCCGATGCACAGTCCGTTTGGGGCGGGAGGGTACCTGCAGGGATGGAAGGAGGGAGGGGGCACGCCGCGGCAGGGGCAGCAGCTGGGCGGTTCTCTGTCCGGCACGGCTGACGCGCTGGCCTCAGCTGAGCTGCTGGGCAGCGCGGGCAAGAGGCCACCGTCCGCGCCGAAGCGTAGCTCCAACGGTGTGCAAAAGTCCTCGGCATCCGGCGCCAAGGTGGGCCCCACGAAGTTTCGAGGGGTGCGGCAGCGTCCGTGGGGAAAATTTGCCGCCGAGATCCGCGACCCCACCAAGGTGAGACTGCGTGGGTAGCACGTGAGGCGTGGCGAGGAGTAGGCGGGACACGAAGTAGGTGTAGGCCTATTCAATTTTCAAGAGATAAGTGTGAAATGGGCAAGAGAGAGAGAGAGAGAGAGAGAGAGAGAGAGAGAGAGAGAGAGAGAGAGAGAGAGAGAGAGAGAGAGAGAGAGAGAGAGAGAGAGAGAGAGAGAGCGAGAAAGTATTTGTGTAGGTGTAAGATTATATATATGTGAGCGTGCGTAAAGATAGTGTGTGCATGTCGGAGTACGGGTGTGTGAGAGAAGAGAGTGAGAGGCTTTGAGCAGGCGGTAGAGATTGAAAGGGGGAGGGGGGAGTGGAATGGACTGGGTGCACGGATTTATGAGACACACAGTAGCTGTAACATATAGGGCGAGAATATAATCTGGTAAGATTCGGAGTATTGGGAAGGGGGGTGGCTCTAGGAGGAGCTTTCGATTTGTGAGGGCGGGCAAGTAATGCGAAAGGGGTTTGGCATGAAAGCGATGTGCGAGGTGCGTCTTGATTGCTGTTGCATGGTTCGTACATGAGGCTGCACAAATCCGGATGAGAGCGAAAGTCTTGCAAAGTTACATTTCGAAGGGATTGGAAAGTCGAAACATGATGTTTGGATGCTTGATTCACACGAGGGTTTCGGAGGGGACGGGTGGATAAGTCTGTTAGGAGGGCGAGCTCCAGGAGCTGCGGTTGGTGCGGGGAGAAAACTAATAATGTACGCGAAGCGCCTGGTGTGTTTGAGATGGGTTGCTAGAAATAAAAAGCATCAGGATTATCTGACGCGGGATGGACTGTTTACTGTGGCTTTTGGGGGTTTATGGGGAATGTATTATTCAGCGATTGCGTCGATTAGCTGTGGAAAGGTTCTCGTTTGTGTCATAGGGGTCGTTTGTAAGCCATCGTATGTGTGTTCGCCACCCGGTGCTAATATGGAATCTATAAGCTAGTCATATGGCCATTAGCTTCTGGATGGGGAGAATGATATTGATTTCATCTTCTTTCCTAGTTCGATGGAAAATGCCAATCCAACTCATTGAGCGACAGGTTGATATTTTACATTTAATCAATTCGCCCTTTGCTTCACGAGTCTAGACTATATGTGACTTTGCTATGCGACACAGTTGTCAAAGGCGCGATGACAACTCGTCATATTCTTTAATTAACTGCTTATTATGTCGGGGTGGTGGTGGTATCACAGGGCGCCCGTCTGTGGCTAGGCACCTACGACACAGCGGAGGACGCGGCGCGCGCCTACGACGCCGCGGCGCGCGCCATCCGCGGCTCCTCCGCCGTCTGCAACTTTCCGCAGGAGGTGTACAACGTCGCGATCGCGCCGCTGGTGCAGGGGCAGGCACCCAAGGTGGCATCGTCACAGGCCGGCGACCCCGCACCCCACCCGCCCGCCTCCCACCATCAGGTCAGTATTCTGCTCTCAACCCCCAACCCACATTTATCTCTGAAATATGTGAACAACAACCCTTGCCCGCTTTCGAAAGCACAGGCAATGAGGTATATATTGGTTGTATTATTTATTTATGCATCTCGGTCATCTCAACATAGACTCATTGAGCTGTTATAGTATCATCCCCTGATTACACTTCTTAAGAGCCTACCTAATAAAGACAAAACCCTGAGTCTGCGTTACCGCCCCCTTTTGAGGTCCACACTTGTTGAGGCACGCATTTTAGTATTCATGCATCTCTGTCATCCCAACACAGACAGAGATCCGTGGCTTTATTTCCCCCTCAACCACAATAGCTTCAAGCCCTGTCTAATCAACATCAAACCCCGAGTCTATGATAGTGGAAATTCTTTTGAGCCCGCGTAGAGCTTATTGTTGAGCCTCCCATCCTACATGCTCTTCTGATAGAATCCCAAACCGTCAGCCCTTTCCTCCTTTCCCCATCACTCCTTCGCCTTTGTACTCTTAACCTCTGAATTTAACATTCCAGCCCTAAATTTCGACATGTGCACACTGAGCATCCACGTTGAAGCGCCACTTGCTTATCATCACTACCGCCCGCACCGAGTACTACCGATCTCTCTTGTCCGCCCCACCCTTGAGCATTTGCTTTAATCGTCCTCATCATCTCGGTGATACCCTACTCTAGACCCTCTCCTACCCCTTAACCCTAATCACCTCCCTCTTCTCCAGTCAACGGCACTCTACCTTTGGGACTGCATCCTCTGAGGCCC